>JAPYZN010002739.1:0-11085 GCA_030522865.1 Psyttalia lounsburyi | reverse complement strand
AACTGGGCCCTCGCTCATTCATCTCCTCCCAACTCTCGCGCAGAAAATAAATGAAAAAAAAATCTATAGATTTAATTAAACAAATCTCACTTTACAATTTCTCCCCTGACCCAATTACTCCTTTAATATTTTTCCCTATTCCAATGTCAAAGCAGTCAAAGAGTCTTAATATTTCATTTTGATTTAAACTTTGATCGTCTGACCAGAAACCCATCCTGGTATGTCAATACCGTGAAAATAATACTAGTCTCAAAGGAGAGAAAGAATTTCCAGTGGTTGAAATAAAAGGGACAAAAGGAGAGGCGAGCAATTAACCTGACGAATAAATTCCGCTCCCAAGGAGAGTGTCTCCGGGTGCTTTTAATTAACCCACGGCAACGTTTAATTTTTTCCTAGTTTTTTTTTTTTTTGGAATTCTCTCTTTTCGCTCTCTCTCTCTCTCTTTCCTAAATTATTTTTCAACTGGAGTTACGTGATACCTCGTTCACTCTCATCTCCCCGAAGATTTGAAAATTGTAAATCATTCAAATTGGTCATTAATGTCCTCATTCTTTCCCTCTGGAATGCTGAGTATCGGTGTCATTAACAATGGAATAGAATACCCCAGTATTTTACCATAAAACTCCGCCGGGAAATCACGAGTTTTTCGCATTTTAAAGTGAATTACACTTTGCAATTACATTCCTTCTCGCATTGGGAGGGGGTAAAAAATGTTGTCACTCGAAAAAAAATTATAAAAATCAGGCGATGTTCACAACGAGTGGTTAACAATTGATAAAACATTTGATTGATTAAATAAAAAAATAATTACATCATTAATATTTAATAATAACGATCGAAGGCTTGAATATTCAAAGAAATCTTTCATTTTTTTCTCCCACTCAACTTGGCATAAAAAAATACAAAATTATTTTTAATTTTTATTCAACAATTGCGGATTAATCCTATGCGATTTACAAATTTAATACTCTTTACGTCTTCTCTGAAAGAGTAAAAGAAAAAAATGAAAATCATCCGGTATTAATTTTTTAAAGGGAAATTATTTCGAAAAGTTTTCCCCTCATGACCCAAATAACCAGAAAAAAAGAAAAGTTACTCCCCAACTCTTTACTTCCTTTATACTCCCCTCGACAACCTCATCTTGGGCGTTGTACTCGTCGTTTCGTAAGCACTGAAACTTGCAATTTGCATAAATTTGTAAACGTCGCTCGGACGAGCGAAAAGATCGGCATTGCATGCTGGTATAAGTGAGTGAAGGTGGGGAAAAAAAAAAAAAGAGGAGAAGGAGAAGGGAAAGAGAAGAAGTGTTAGACCGGGTGCAAATCTCGTTTTACGACAACCCCCGGGCCCATGGACTAAAGACAGACCTCTATATACTGTGACCAGGAGGTACAAAGAGACACTGGGAACCTCGTTTTGCCTGGCGTGCGGTCTTCCTACCCTCCCCACACTCAGTTTTTTTTTTTCCCCCCTCGTCCTCTTATTTGCACTCGCCTCCAGATTTTCATTTCTCAGCCATTCAAATGGGCTCCGGCTTCTCTTCTGGTTTCATTTTAAATCTTCTCACTTTGACTCGATTTTTGCATTTTGAGAATTAATTTTATCAGGCGGTTTAGGGGGGCAGAAAAAATTTGGCGATTTTTTTATACAACTGCTGATATTTTGTTAGTTGAAGTGAGGGATCAATTGACAACTGCTAATTTTATGATTGGTTTGGATGAGCATTTTCGGTTTGATGACCTGCTGGAGTCATTAATTTAATCGGATTCTCCTGTGGTTTTCCCACTGTTGAAATGTCTTGACAGTTGATCGACGTCGCATTTAAAAATTCGATAAAAATGGTCGACATTTTTTTTTTTGTTGAACATCTCATTTTATTCTCGTGTTGCAGACGTTTTAATGGAAATGTAATGATTCAACAACTGTCGTTAAAGATGAATTGAGATGAATTATTAATTCCGAGCAGGTGCTGGAGAATTCATCCATTTATTACGTGAATCCCCGTCACTTTGATCTCGAAATTTCTCGCCACTTGATTGACATTGCCACTAAAGAATTCCTGAAAAATTAAATTTTGGGTGAGAGCAATGAAAAAATGAATACTATAAAAATATCCAGAGCTGTCGAATGCCTGGTAAGGGATATCAGTAATTAAATCATCAATTACATATTGACGAAACAGAAACAAACATGATTAACAACTGACGTTGTCAATAATTAAATTATCCTCATCTTTCAATTGCAAACGAATTCTGGAGGATTTTCTCTGAAAATATCTCGACTTTTGACAATTCAATAACAAATTTAATACAACCGAATTTTCTTTTGAGTCGATGAAAAAATTACTGGCAGGGTCAGTTATTCAATTTGACATTGTTCCAACGCTTAACTTAACAACTTTTAACAACAACTCAATTAACAACAAATTAAAATCTAAATTTTGTACAGTAGAAATGGAAAAACTGATTACTCTAAAAATATTCAGAGCTTTCGAATATTAATTATTAATTAATTATTAATTACATATTGAGGAAGCAAAAAACAAAGATGATTAACAACTGGCGTTGTTAATAATTAATTCATACTCATCTTTTAATTGCAAACGAATTCTGGAGGATTTTCTCTGAAAATATCTCGACTTTTGACAATTCAATAACAAATTTAATACAACCGAATTATCTTTTGCGCCGATGAAAAAATTACTGCCTAAGAATAATCAGCCTTTGAATAAATGATGAGGCGGGGTCAGTTGTTCAATTTTACACTCCTCCGACACATATTGGAGGTGCACACGTCGACTGCTGTTTGACGCAGCAAGTCTGCTCTGTGCAGCTGTGTATATTAAAGGAATAACCTTAAACAAAAAAAAAAAAAAAATTTGCCGTTCCCGGGGTTGTTTTAGCCACCTGTCGCAGACGCCACCCAACTGACCTCCTCTCCTCTTCGTTATGGACACACTCGATGCAATATTCCCTCAGACATTCTGGCGTGACCTTTTTTTTCCTCATTTTACGGAGAAATAAGTATTGCCATTGACGTGGGTTTCTGGGAATTCAATTCGCTACCGGCGACTTTGTTTCGCGAAAGTTTAGGATTATAGTTTGGAGAGGGAGTATAAAGGCCTGATGGGGACACTTCGTTATTAACCACTGCAATCCGTAGGCTGTCTGAAATAAGTTCAAGCCTCGAGAAATTTTTATTGATTTCGTGAAATCGGAGAGGAGTGAAAATCGCTTTTGAATTGGTTTTAATTAATTATTTTTCATCTTTTTTTTTTCGCTTCGAAAATTTACTGGGGAAGATGAGGGGATTTGGAGGGAAATTAATTTTCATCTGATTTATTTTTTCAATCGCTTCGAAGATATTTTCGTGGAATTTAATAATTGGGGGGGTTTTAATAAATTATGGAGTTGAACGATTTATGCGCTTCGGCGGGTAACGCTTCGCCAGGATTGGAATTTTAGGAATGATAATTATTAAAATGTACGATCTAATTTGAGAAAGCTTGAGGGTAGAACATTTTTGGGATTTTAAGGAATAGACGATGATTAGAAATTCCTCTACCATTTTCTTAATTATTCACTTTCGTTTGGCGAGTCATTTTAACTTTTAATCAATTTATGACGGGAGGGTGACTGCGAGGAGGACTTTTAATTGGCATAAAATGAAGATAATAAATCGCAATTCAATTTAGGTGATAATGGATTTCGATCGAGATGGCTACGGTTTTATAGAATTATTTATTCATGTTAATTATCGAGAGAACAATGCATTTTCGAACATCTCGGGTTTGAAAAAATTTATTCAGATTTAATATGCACTATCCGAGACATAATCGCCTTAAGAAAAAAAATATAATTTAAACGGGAATTTTTTTATGAGAATTATTCTTCCACCGTTGGAAACACTTGGCAATTTTTTTTTAATTTTTTTTTTTCGTACTTCTCACGCTTTTCCAAAATATTAATTATTAAAATATTATTCCATATTCTGAGGCTATCATAACCCCGACACATTCACTCTGCGGTAATGTATATTCATGGGAGTCATTTCGGATTCAATTATCCGAAATTCCATTTCGAGAGCCATCAATTACAAATCACCAAATACACCCAAAATTCATCAACATTAATTTCGGATGAATCGAACATCCTGAAGACCTTGAGCGTCAAATCTCACGTTATCCTTCTCTCTCTTTCTACTCCCGGTAATTCTAAAAAAACAAAAATCCTATTCGAAGAAAATTTGAAGACCGGGTATGAGTGTTGAACCTCAAATTTCTATTTACATCCTCCGTCTCAAGTTGAATCCTCCGAAATTAAATTACGATACTCATCTAATGGAGTCTCACTTAATCATTCGATCAGTGGATACAGTTTTATTGGATTAGCAGGACTCACTGAGCCGCCAGTTACTAAGTGAATTTTTCAATCATTAGAACTTCTTCAGTGGACTTTGATTTTACAACATAACTTCTTGAAATCAGACTCAACCATTCATTTAAAAAAACTCCGAGCTTCAATTAGCAATAATTTCCCTATTACTCATCAATGATCATGGCTAAAATTGGATAAAATTCGCAGCCTCGAACCCAGTCCTCATCCTAACCAAATAATCGAGATACTGAAGCAATTGGGCCCGACTGTGGCTGATGCCCCAGACGGACCCTACTATTGGCCCCAGATATCTGACGCCTCCAAAAACTCCCCCTCAATTTTCCTCAGATCAGCGGACTTTTCCAAGACTCACGTCCTCGAAAACAATTCTCCCTCAGTTCAGTTGGAGATTACCCTCCGAATTTGCAACACCTCCTAAATTAGGAGTCCTTAGTCTAGAAATAAATCGTATCGTGAGCGGTATCTCGTTTCTCCAGTTCTCCTTAATTTTATTATATCGTTATTTCATCGAATCGAGACACGTCCAAAATGAATAAAATCTAAATTGAAGAGGACCAACTAATTCCATTATCAAACAATTCGTGATCCCTGTATTTATGTCTCCCCCTGTTCTCCCTTTATCTACCGTAATTGATGGATTGAGCCTCATCGATCCTACCTAAACCCTCCACCAGTGAGCACCATTCGCAGAAGGCTGTCACCATTCGCTGCAAACAAGGTGCCCATAACGTGCCACCATCTTTACGAAATAAAAAAAAAAAAAACCCTCTCCCAGTTACCTCCACAGACCGCCCGAAGTAAAACGTGATGCGAGTGTGACCCCCGGAATAATTACCCATTCTCAGATCCTCTCTCTCCCTCCCCTCTAATTCAAAACATGGCCTTCAAGGCAAAGGTTTTCTCCGTAAATAACCACAAAACTCCAACATCATCAGGATTCTCCCTAATGCCGTGGTAATATACAAAACAACTCCTTTGAAACCAAAAATTGCATCGCACGGAGAAACCAAAACAGAGAGTGAGCGAGAGAGCGAGAGAGAGAGAGAGCGGGAGTGAGAGAGCGCGCCGCAACTAGTCAACAGAAAGAGATACGGCTTGTAAACAAAGGCGGTAGGATCTGTCGTGCCCTCCAGAAGGACGAGGACAAAAGGCTGGTGGAAAAAAAAAATACCAGAGATAAAGAGGAAAAAAATAGGAGATAAAAGAGAGGGAGAGAGAGAGAGAGAGAAAAAAAGAAGTAGGGAAAAACACAACCACGTAGAGAACAACTGGGGCGACTCGTAAAAATAACGATTGCGCGTTGCCACGGGGTCATTAAAGACTCGAGAGACTCGTATAACAGGAGTAGTGGAAAGGGCAGAGTGGAACACATCGCGTCCAGCATTAACGGATATGAGGAGGCTGGGCGCATTGGGTGGAGTGAGAGAGCGAGAGAGCAGAGACCTCAGATGCTCGGGCATTTGCCCTGGAAATGTCGCTGAGAAATTGTCAGCTAACGCCAACTGGACTACTGCCCGCTACTGAGAGTCGAGGGAGAAGGGGATAATTATCAACAACTCTACTGAAATTCAAAATCTCGGCACACGAATTGCGCGATAAGGTTACTTTATAGCTGGGTCATTCTGCAGTGAGGCCTGTTTGGATCGTTTAATGAGGTGAGGTGGAGGGAGAGAGCGGCAGAGAGGAGGTTTAATGAAGAGTGGATTTTCTTTTAATGCACCCGTGATGATTGTTTCTCTGTTTACAAGAGGGATGAGGTGGAAAAGCGTCTTTTCAAAATGAATCGCTTTCATCCCGTTTGTAAGGCTCCTCTGTGTTTTTCCTGGTTGCAGTGGGAATGATTAAAATTCTCCACGAGAAAATTATGGAAAATGAACCGCTTGAAAATTGCGAATCGATCGCGAGGTTGGAGATAATCATAGCGCAATTATCTCAGGAGTTATAGCGGATTTCGATTTCAAGGTCATCCCCTTGTTTTTCATGATTGATTCGGATTTGTGGAGATTATTTTTAGGACAGGTGACGTAACATCAAAGTATCCGAAATTACGAAGCCGTTGACAGCTGAAATATGACTCGCGGGTGATTATTACCAAAGTTCCACGCAATTTCGATTTCAAGGTCACCTTTTTTTTTTTCCTCTGCCTCCTGTTATGGATATCAAGGGGCTTGTTCCTCGGGGTTATTTAGTTGAATTCAGTGAAGACAAACAGCGCCTCTAAAAATTCGTATATCATTGGATATCAGGGTAACCGAGGGTGTTAAAATCCGCGCATGTTTGGTACCTTAGGGGTGCATGCACGACAAGCACAAGTGGCTGACCATGGTATATATGTATGCTCAGGGGTAGGTACAAGCCCTGATTTATTCACCTAACCTGTGACAATGAGATGTTATCTGCAACGACTCCGTGTGGCACACCGCAGCGCGCCAACACACAGTCCAACCGGTCTAACTCACCCCTCCTCATTCCACCTCTTAACCACCCCTCAGGCCCTCAACACCCACGTATCGTTTACGGACGACGTCGACACCGACGAAAGCCACCTAACCTGGTAAAACTTCCCTCACCCGTGTCTCAAACCTGGTGTATAATCTATTATAACAGAAGGCAGACGGCCCTAGTTTCTGTTTGGGCGTCTCGGTAGGCTTGTTTATAGGACGAGCCTCGACGTACCACCTTCAACGGCACGCCACCCATATTCGTTTATCCCTGACACACCTCACCTTAAACCAACCCCTCACCAGCCCACCAAACCTGGACTGGAATGCCCTACGTCAACATAACTCTTCTAGTCTCAACAAAACTAAAAGCACTGGCGACCGGAGTTCTTGATGGGTCTGGGTGGATTTTTGGTGGAATGCAGCGGGGGGGACATATTTTGGTCTGACTTTATCACCCAGGGGGTGATGGGTGACATGGAATTTCTTAGATATCGCGGATCAGCTGGGGAGGTGGTCTCCATTCTAGCGGAATGAAATTGGGGGACAAGAAGAACTGATTGATAAGTCTCAGATTGACTGAATGGAGTGGCAGAAGCAGGTTCTGGCAGAGGTTGCGTTGGGCTTGATGTTTGCAATGCTTATTAAATAAACAATCTCATCAACCACTCGGTCTTATTAAGAATCTAATTACCATCTGTAATGGGAAAGCATTTGACATTTTCTAACAACAAAATACTCATCCCAACCCGGGGCTTCAGATGTTTGAAGCTTGAAAGGATGCACGTTTGAAGGATATATTTCGTTTTCTCTCGGGGGGGGGGACCAAAAAAAAGGAGAAGAGATTTCTCATTTATAACAAATTTCCACTCCTCCCGGGTTTGCACTCAACCGCAGATTTTCCGCGCAGATCCCCCAACGGTGAGTCTATACACGTGTGTACATATACGTTGAGAGTAAAGGATTCCTTTCTCTCATCCCACCTGGTGCCTTGCAGGTTCACTCTGACAATATCCTGTTTTGTATACCTAAAAACCTCTGGTCGAAAATCTCCTCTCTATACGCCTGGCTCCATTCGCTCTCTGTATCTCCCTCTACACTCGTTTTTTTTTTCTTTTTCGTTATTTATATTTTTTTTTTTTTGCTATTTTTTTTTTCACAAACATAAAAAGCTTTTTGAATTTGTATCCAGCACGAACGGTGAAAATACTTGCATACATGCATAGTCCGATAAGCTTTTGAGGGAGTTTACAAATCCAGGGTTTTCCCAATTTTTTAGGGTGTAGATTTTTTTTGTTTTTGTTTTTGTTTTTATGGATATTGTAAAGTTAGCGGAGCTGAAGTCCGGTGGAAAGTATTGAAAGTATTGCGATTGATTAAAAACACATGTGTCTGGTTATTTAGATCTGGGAATGTACTCCGATCCAACATAAACTTCAATACAATAATTGAATAAACGATTGCAATGGCATATAATAAATACCGTTACTCTGATAAATTCTCGTGCAAATATTAACATATCGAAATATAGTTTTGCGATAAAAATCATTTTACTCTACATTTATCATTCCAATAAAATCATGATCAACATTACTTGTGAAAATTAATTGAAATACCTCAATAATATTGCCATTTATCTTGAGTTCATAAAAATTGGCAAAAAATAAATGCACACGGCTCATTGGTACACTCGAAAACTTTTCTATCCACTTTATCGTGGCAAAAAACAAACTTTTAAAATCAACTAGCATCATCTCCATCACTCGAGCTCGACCCCCTCACAAAAAAATATATCATCCCTCTCGTAGTAGTTCGCCCCCCCCCCCCCCCCCTCTCCATCGTACACTTCATGCACTTTACTCGGTAGATGCAGTTATAACGTATATATCGTTTATATCAGAGGAAACGTCCACGAAGAACGGATATTACGAGAGTCGTGGGTTTGTATCTTTACGAGTCAGAATATGGTTTGGTACTTCCAGTTTCCATTCGTCATGGGGAGGAGAGTAACCGGTGTACCAACGAAACTTGGTTCTAACTGGTGGCCTCCATTCCTTTCTCTCTCCCTTCCTCTCTAGTGCTCCCTCTTCTCACCATCATCTCGATGTCTTCATCATTCAGACACTCTCTCTCCCTCACTCTCCCTCTTCATCGAATTATGAAACTGCCTCGGGTGTTTATACCAGATATTCACTTGTAAGGAGAGGCTATAGAGGCTTCCGGTATTCATGCGTCATTGCCAAATTCGGCTGGTGGAGACCCCCCCGTGGATTTCACCAGTGAATGGTACTGTAAATGCTGCACCATTACCTGAGTCACGGGTGTTAGCATCGCCTCTGGCAGTTGGTGACATCGGCTTTCACGATCTCATGCACACGCGATTGTTGCTTGTGTTAATATCCTGGTGTTGATGATGAAGTGGTGGGAGGTGTGATGCAGTGGATGGTTGTTAGGGATATTGAAGGAGCCACTGGGGAAATAACCTAACCAAAAAGAATAACAAAATGTTTCGGGGATTATTCGTTCACGAGATATCGGCGATTTCGATTTCAAGGCCATCGCGTAATCCGCTATTTCGATGATTTTTTTCTGCGGTTACTGAGCGCTTTTGCAGTTGTTGGCTCCTTGGGGTTGGCTCACAATGGGAATAATCTTGACGTTGGTGGGATTAACTCGAGAAAATGCCTGAAATTTTGATATCCAGATGGATTTTCCAAGAGTTATCTCTGCCTTGTTGGACTAGAGTGAAGTGCAACCCCGGGGTTAGTTTAAGTCACTGATGGCTGTGCCGTTTGTGTCCCACCAGCCCCTCACTCTGTACAATGTGGCACGAAGTTACGGTGTGTCCCTTAATTATTCAATTAAATAAAGGAGCCCAGAGACGGACTGTGCGGCAGACCGGTGTTGGCTTGCCTACGTTAATCACTGGTGTTTCAAGTCTTCTTGGAGAACTGAACAATTTCGTGACGCGCGTGTCTCGCGTGGCCCGGCTCTCTTCAGTCTAGCGCCACGACATACTCGGTGAAATCAAATGAGGACAATTGTCTCGAGACATCTCAATTTCTTTCATGTCATTGGTATTTCTGTATCAGTAGTTAAACGAAGTATCGAACAGTTTTTTTTTTTTTTTTTTTCTCCAGTTCAATTGACATTATCGGCGGAAGTTGAGGGGTTGTAAAGTTATAAATACATTTATTCGAAAGCCAGGAAAATTTCTGGCAGCAAACGCCGTATGAAGCTCCGTCCACCCTCTCCCCTCTCTCTCTCTCATAGTTCGCGAGTTATAACAAACAAAAGTTTTTGCGGTGAAAAAAAAAAAAAAAAAAAATCCTCTTCCGTTAACTCCACAAGTAAGTAAAGTAGGTCGTCTTGTAGTCTTTTCCAGCGGAAATTTCATCAGCTTTTCAATGGTATCATTGTTATTTCGAAATCTCAAAGTTTTCGAGGTATTTGATTTTAATTAAAAATCTTAGCTGTGGAGTTGTGTGGCTCTAAACTCTAATGGAAGTCATAAATTTTGTCGTCACCAGGAAGACCACTTGGTTCTCATCATTTTTAATCCGTTATCGGAGTTTTGCAATTTTTTTTTTTTTTTTTTTTTTTTTTTTTTTTTTTTTTTTATTTATTTTTTTGTGGTGTTGGGGGGTTTGCAATTTTTTTTTTTTTTTTTTTTTTGGCAGTCATATTTTTCAAATGAACAGCCGTGACAGGTGTATTTATGCATCTTTGAATGTACGTCTGAACTCCCCTGATTTCATATGATATACTGTTTTAATTTTCAAATGCCCTGACGTGCCTCAGTAAAACATCTATTGCCGTTGGATTGATTTATCGTGACAGCTGCCACATATGCAAAACCGATCCTTTACACAGTCACAATTTTCTCACCCTCAACCCCTCACCCCTCCCCCCCCCCCCTGCCTACTTTTCTCTCCTCCTTCCGCAAGTGACTATGGGGGTGGAGTTACTTCGGTAAGGGAGAGAAGGAATATGTGGGAATGGGAGGAAACCCGCATGACTCGCGTGCCCACGACTTCATTTCCACCCGTCATGATCGAGCTGGAAGTTTCGACGTCAGCTATCCCCATCTTTCTCACTCCCTCTTCTTCCACTGGGAGCGCGGAACAGCTTGTGCAAGGTGAATATATTAAAGAATGGCGAGAACAATTTATTAAAATATTTCAATGTGAAAATAAATGATTAACTCTCGATACGACCAAATTCTGCTCTCGTAATGTTGGCTCAGG
>JAPYZN010002738.1:0-11042 GCA_030522865.1 Psyttalia lounsburyi | reverse complement strand
ATTGCAAAAAATTAGGTGTGCAACACGTGCGTATCGCCTTTTTCGCCTCGTGTGATCGCCTAGCACTCGTGCGAAAAAGTGCTACTTTACGCACTAGTTTCACAATATACTATTTTCATCTCAATGTGTCGAAAAAGTACTTTTTCATCACGCTGTGTTGGAAAAGTAACTTTTCAGTCACTCTCCGCTTCGTGTCGCTTTTTTTTTCACTTGTTACGAAATATACTATTCAGTCACTCGACGCCAAGTGGTGACTGAAAAGTTACTTTTCCGACACAGTATGATGAAAACTAATTTATTTGATGGTGTCGAGGAAATTAGAGGGGAATGGCTCATTTTAGAATTGAAATAAATTTTTCATCACGCTGTGTCGGTAAAGTAACTTTTCAGTCACTCGACGCGAAGCGGAGAGGAAAAATTATGTTCGTAACTCGTGAAAAAAGTGGTTTTTGACTCGTGGCATTATATCCCTCACCTTCGGCTCGTGATAAAAACCTCCGACTCGCCAAAAACCATTTTTTTTCACTTATTACGAAATATACTATTCCGTCTCAGTTGAAGTAAAGAAATTGAAATACGGGAACTTACATCGCAAACGGAAAAAATAAATAAATACAAATTTTTCGGCGACTCTCGTGTACCCCCTCGGTCTATTATTTTTAGTAACAATAAATTGCTCGTATTTATCTCGTAAAAACAATACAAACACCCTCACTCCTGTTGACATTGCCATACTTGCCGTGCAATGAGTTACGACTCTCGCATGTTGTTTATGGACAAAAAAAAAAAATTGGTATCCCCGTAGTTCATAATTACAATGTGGCGTTCGGTTTATCGTAAGCGCGTGTAGATGGAAGTACTTGATCGTCTCATTGTCTCGTCATGCGATGTAGCACAGTTGATGTTGCAATTAAATCGTCGATAGACGGAAATGGTTGCACGGAAGATAAACAGAGGTTCCGAGATATTATTCGGGGATGCATGCGATGAATATACCCCAGGGTCTTAATTAATATGCGATATGTGAGGGGTTGAATGGAACGAGTGGAATTACCAAGATCAAAGAGTTACAGAGTTCAAGTGAATTTGGGGAAAGATTAGAAAATTAATTTTTTCTAAAATTCACATTGTGAGATAAATAATGAACTGGTGATGGTAAATCACCAAATCCATTACCAAATTTGTGTGCATTACGCTTGTTAGAGGGTTTCTGGTGGAAGCGTTGCTCTGATTGACATGATACCGGCCGCTATCCATTCTCGTTGCCACGCTATCAGCCCCACCCCTCCCCTCCCAAACCCCCCCAACAAGTCTACCTAAGATTTAATTAATTTTATATGCAGCAAGGTAAATTCAACGATGAAGTGAAATAACGCGATAAGTGTGGGCTGAAACTTCTTCCTCAGCCCTCAATTCCTAAAAAGGTAAAGCAACTGAAACGAATAGGAAAGAAAAAAGAAAACAGAAAAAGGCACACGAGATAAATCTGTTGAATTTATTTTTCACCAGCGTCATGAATAAGTGAATTCATTATCACTCAGAACTTGACATCACTCCCAACGATTACCTCCAACTCCTTTTTCCTTCTTACGCCCCCCGGGGAATTCACTTCGGTGAATTATCATTCTCTGGATAACAATAAAATCCGTCAATCCTCCCTCATTTTACAGCGGAAAACGATTCAACTGTCATTAATGTGGGAAGATACTCAGTTGAGGCATGAGCGCTCAAAGTGGTAGAGCCAAGGGGGGGACGGCAATGGCCGCCTCGAGGCTCAGACTGGTGTGCAAAAATCTCTACATTTTATCGCCTTTGGAATTGCATAAGAATTGAAATAGTCAACTGTTATAATCTTCATTCTTGGGGATTATTCGGTGGATGAGCGGAAAATTCCATTGCTTCCGCATTTTGAGTGCCTTCCGATCGGATTATGAATCATAATGGAAAGGTGATCATAAATAGGGGGAATTAGGATTCTAGGATTGTTAAATCCGTCGGAATTCTCATCCGGGAAGGGATGGAAGAATGACAATTTAAGGTTGAGGAAAATTCTCTCTTCACAGCATCAATTTTTCCGCCTGGAATAAATTAGAAGAAGTATCTTTCTCTCAACTCGAACTTCCCAAATTACAGAATCACATCGAATTCCATCGGCAGTAAGCTAATCAACAGATCCCATTGTGTCGTAACATTTTGGTGGTAGTATCGTGAGGATATCGTTGAAATTTGCATGCTATGTTTCGAGCATCATAGCTGGATTGTGGAGCCAACCATAATGGTAAATGGATTTCCTTATTCAGTACATTAGGTCCAAGGGGTCATTCCGCTGACCATTGATTCAATCGTTTGCCGAGGTGGTGATCCTCGTGGAATGGGGGGATAATTATCGCCTGTTAGTTCGCTATACTATCTGCATATGTAATCAATACTGATAGTGAGATGCTTCTGTGGTACTGAGTCGAGTATATGTTCGGCCATTCAGGTGCTGATCGGGGGACGGCTGAGTGGTTATAACATTCCGTGGATATTACCATCTGGTGGCAATTTAATTAGTAGTTTATTAAGAAAATGACGAGAAAAAGGGGAAATTGAGGTGGCAGAAATTTTAATGAAATAGAGACTGCAAGAGCCTCGATACTCTTGGATTTTTCAATTCAATATTTCACCAACTGCTGTTCCGTTGGTCGTCTTTGAAGGACCTTTTGTTTTTGTGAAAATGGGAGTTTTTAAAATTGAAACCACTGCATTCACGTGCAATTTGGCCCGTTTATGAGGTTCATTGATAGAAAATAAAAGTCTCTATTATTAACCTCGAGAGAAAGAGCGAGAGAGAGAGAGAGAGAGTCTTGATTGCAACGTTGTTTGACATGAAAGGAAACCATGTCCCACCCGTAAATCCTTAGAATACTCCTCATAGAACATGACTTACATTTCTTGGTAGAAAGCTTGGTTTTCATCACGAACAAAACTCTCTTGTTTCATTAATGAATCCCATATTTTACATTCTTCATTTTTGAGTTGAAAATTTTCAACCCTCCTATTTGTATACCTTAATCCACAATGAACAGTACTAAGACACCCTTTTCCATTGTTTTTACCATCAAACTTTAACATTTTCCAACAAAATTACAAGGAGCAAGGGGGGGGGGGGGAATGGGGAAATGGTGAAACATGGTCTTGGCCCCGGCGTCTAACGAACCCATTTTTCATACCCGCCCACTATACTGTATCCCGAGGCCGTCGTGCTCTATCGTTGTCCGTTGGTCTTTTCTGAAAGGACCGCTCTCCAACATTCTATAATCCCAAATATGAAATTCAGCCTTCAGGGCTAGCACATGATATTTTAGAGGATGAGAATTTTCGGATGAAGAAAAATGATAAAATTCCTTTTCATTTGTGTGCCATCAGGGATGTGGGTGTCTGTGTGGGGATTAAAAATAAAATAAGGGAATGAAAAATTGAATGTTTGTAATGAGACAGATCAGAGGATCTAAAGAGATGATGAATTTAAGGTTGGAGTTGTGGAATTAAGGACTGATGTCAGGAGAAGAGATGATGTTCTTTGGTAGCAATGTTTTGTTATATTTGTGAATTTATTATTTATTTCTCATTTCCATTTAAATTCTTGTATTGTTTGATGTGATATATAATCGAATCCTTCGTGATCGTTAATCAACGCCAGTGATTGAGGAATTATGAGGCTCATCGTCATGAAGATATTTATGATCCATCAAAGCAAGAACCATTTTAGCTTTTCGTCAATAGCGCAGCATGCCTAGTTGGTTAGAAGGCAATCCAATTGTGGGAATCATCGTAGGAAGTGATTTCTCACTTCCTTGCGAGCCGACCAAAAAGCATGCTGTCTTGACAGGGCACCACGACCACTGACTTCTATAATCTCAGCTCACCCGAAAATAATCTGACTCGAGAGATCTTCAAAAATTATGATGGGTGACAAAGAGTCATTTCGGCTCGCTCCAGATTCTCAACAGAATAAGAAATCTAATTCACAATTCAATATGATCCATCAAGCCGAGAACGATAATTCGAGCTTTTCGTAAATAGTTCATCATTCTTAGTTGATGGGAAGGCAATCCAATTTTCTGAATCATCGTAGGAAGTGATTTCTCGCTTCCTTATGAACCGACCAAAAAGCATGCTGTCTTGACAGGGCACCACAACCACTGACTTCTATCTTTTCAACTCATTCGAAAATAATCTGGCTCGAGAGATCTTCATAAATGATTGTAGGTGACAAAGCGTCATTTCCACTTATTCTAGATTTTCAACAAAATAAGGAATCTAATGCACAATACACTCCCTATCTTCTACCTTAACCAATCTTGAGTTCTGGCAGGTGGTGCCAGTTTCGGATTACATATCGTCTATCCTTACCCTCTACACTCAAGCTCATACATAAATGTAGCATTCACATACACACAATTACATACCAAAAATACTCACTCGTTGGGCATATATTTTACATTCTCCAGTGTTCAAATACGTATATATGGTACATGTCTAACCAGTTGGCACGCCATGCGTTATGTTAAGAAGCGCAGTTAATTACGAAGATAATTTCGAGTCGTGTGTTTGCGTGCTGCACATAACGAGCTTCCGACTTCGGAGGCCTTTCTAACCCCATGCAAAATCCAATCCTCTCCCCCTCCCTCCTCAACTGATGTTGCCCCACCCATTGAAACAATTCTATGCTCAATGTTATCTTTTGGATTGGATGAATCAAGACCAGGCGGCCGGCGTCTGATATTGCATTCGTCGATACTTAGAGAGCCATCAGGACAGACTCATCTGAATCAATAAGTCTGTATTGAATAATAAATTAGGTTATCCGGCTTTGCTGAATTTTTCGGTGAATGACATTTTCAAGTAGAAGTAATGTCAAATTATTGAATCAACGATATGCATTTAAATTTAGTTATTGAATTTCTCCAATTTTGTGGATAGCATACTCCACCAATTTTCGTTAATGTCTTACTGTTGAATGGGTCGGGCAGGCAGGCTTCTGATGGATATTACATTAAGAATTTCTGATTTTTCACAGTGACCTGGTTACATAATGATGAATGTTTGAACATATTGAAATGGGGATTTTTGTAATTGAATTCTTGCAATTGGGTCTTTCCGCTGAGTGATCTAAATGTACCATCTTCATTATCAAAATTGTACTGAAAGGTGGAGGTAACTTGGAGAAATTGGGTCATCACTTGGGATTGACTCTTACAGAAATGGTGTTCTTGCAGTGCAAATGAACTGGCCATTGGTAATAATGAGGGAATGAATAAGATATGGATATAACGGGAAATGGCGAAGGATTTCGCGGAAGAGAACAGTGGCTCTGACAGGGTTATATGTTGGCGACTTGTGTGTAGCGGTTGCGAGTATGTCTGGTTTGAAGTTAATAATTCAATGACTGCGGCCGCCGGGCAGTCTGCCGCCTGCACTAGAGTCGTTCGTACATTGACTACTGTTGTATGCCCTCTTCCAGACCTCAATCACTATTTGGCTACTGGCAGGGTTCACTAATTGCGGGAAATTAGATCGACGGAATCATTGTGATACAATGTTAGTGAATTGAGAGAGGCAGCCGGGTTTGATGCTATCGGAAGCTGTGCAGCCAAGCTTGAAATGTTTTTCAGTGTTTGCTAGAGCCGTTGTCATGTGGCAAAACGTTTTAACAATTTTTTTTTTTTTAATATTTGATTAAGATCGGAACAATTTTTTTAGAGCATCAACTGTTCATCAGACAAACAAACTGACTCGATAGATATCTAATGATGATTTTCAGTCGCTTGAATCGATCATAATCAATTGAACTCCAACTGATGAATTTATGACGCGGTCAGTGGCAGTCGAAAAAAAAAATTTATTATTTTTTTTCTAACGCATTCTTTGATTTTTTTCAAACCTTCTATGGACAACCCCAGCTAGCCTAGGGGAATATGTATATAAGATATAATTTAAGACGAGCTCGTTTGGGAATTCAGAAAAAAAACATTTAAAATAGAAAAAAAAAGTCAAACATTTTCGGAAAATTTGCGATTGGGTAGTTTTCCTAAAGAAAAATTTAAAAAACATTTAAGGTAATGGTAAAAAATATTAATAATTTTCTTTTTCTTCTGTTTCAGGTGAGTGCCTAGAGAAAACCGAATGCTTCAACATCCGTAAGTTGAAAAATCAAAATTTTTAATTGCACACATTCACAAATTACATTTTACTATTCACCATTGAGGAAAAAAAATATAATTTTGCCAATTCTCTTAATATTGGACAGCCAGATATCCGACATTTCTATCTTAAAACTAGTTTTAAATTTTTGTTTAGAGGAATATTCGATATATTCGGCAAAATTCAATTTTTTTCCACAGTGAAATACTTTTTCCAATCTATCCAAAATTCATATCACCTCCCGAATGCCCCTTTCATAAAACGAACTATCGCGTCCTGAAGAACATAATCGTAAACTTTTCCCCCCAGAAAGCGTGTCATGCAATTAAAAGTTTTATTGAACGACTATTACACTGAGATACACTTAGCAAGGCTCGTTATTTCTCCGGGGGGGAAAAAAAAAAACAAACAACTTAGTTGTGCAATATTTCGTTGCATCACACCTCTGCTTCACTTTTATTTACGAACACAATCTTTTCGCGTGTTTTTTTTTTTTGCGCCCGCTATTTTCCACCCCTGACGATGTGAAATGGTGGTATATAACTGTTCAAACTCATATAAACGTATGACAGGGGTTGTTCACAGCCGGTACGGCCAGTATAACGATGAGTATATTTTGGTATTTTGGTGTATATCACGCGCACTAGCTCCGGGATAACGATCTATTTCGTCAATTAAATTTCTGCTGATACGTGGTGGGCCTTTTCGCTTCGCTGGAAAATTCCCACCTACCCTCTTCTCTCCCTCACCCCGTTTATCCCTCTTTCATGGCTGTTTTTACCCTCCATTCTCTCTTTTGTGCTGTAGATTTTTTATTTATCGATTTTTCAAAATGGCCAATTAAATGCGAATTTTTAATCTATTTTTCGTGAATGGGACTAATATTTTTAATTGCCTCGAATATTCTACTCTCAATGGATTAGTCTGGCGAGGGGTTTTCCGTCGTTTGCATTTGGTTTCAATATTTTTTAAAATTATTTTTCATATTTCCGGCTTTGACGGGACATTTTGGCGATCTCAATCGAAAATTTTAATCGGTTTTATTTTTTTTTTAAACGGGAATTTTTTGATTTATTGGAACGGGTATTTAGAATTTTTATGGCCATATAAATAAATAAATAAACAATTTGATTGGCGAGGGGGGGGGGGAGGAATAAATTTGTTGGCGGGAAAAATTTTCCGGCTTCGTGACTGTTTTTACCGGTCATCCTCACTTTTTATGCTTGCGATTTTATTTATCGTCTTTCTCGGACGGCCAATTGAATGTGAATTTTCAATTTATTTTTGTTGAATGGAATTTTTTTTTTTTAATTGGGTTAACAATTCAACTGTTGCCAGTAGATTACTCTGTTGAGGTTTTTCTGTCATTTTTATTCGATTTCAATTTGAAAATAAATAGTTTCCCATGTTTCCGGTTTTATATTGCGGTGTTGGAAATGTGAAACGGAAATGGCAATTGTTTTTATGATTTTTTAAATGTTTATTTTATGGCTATATCGGAGGAGTAAGTGACGGTTTTCATGGAAATATTATGGGACGGCGAAATAAATTTATGCGCTGGAAAATTGCCCGGTTTCATGGGCGTTTTTACCTGGTGTCGTCCCTTTTAGCCTGTAAATATTCTTTATCGATTTTTCAAAATAGCCAATTGGACGGGATTTTTAAAATTTATTTTTCCCGTACGGAAAACATACTTTTAATTAATTACACTAGTCGCCCGTTGTCAGGGGCTCAGTCTGCCGCGGCTTTTCAGATATTTTCATCTGTTTCCCCTTTTGTTCCCCAACTTTTTCTATTTCTAATTTTACTCCGCAATTTCGGAGGTGAAAAAAAATAGACAAAAATGGTATTTGGGGCCTACAAAATACTGTCAATTTTTAGATCCAATTTTTCATAAAAAAAATATGGAGAAAAAAAATGGTTCGATTACGAGGACGAATAAATTTGTGAAAATACCTGAGACCATTGGAATCGCAATTTCCATATTTCTGGCCTGTGCGGTAAATTTGACACGTGAACGCCCATTGTGAAGCGAGGGCTCTATGCGCCATTACAACATAGCATGCGACACTAATGCGAGCTTGCCCCGTGTATACTCATACCTGAATACAAGTGTGTCTATTCGTGCGGATAAGTACTTGGGATAGGACGCAATTCAGCTTTTACCATAACTACTTGAATTTTATTTTTACTGTTGATCCAATGATGGCTTAAAAACCGAAGTATTGGCAGATTTTCCATTAAATTCTCACCGCCAAAAAAAACACCTCAACTTACAATTCTTAATAAATAAATAACTAAATAAATAAATAAATAAATAAATAAATAAATAAATCAATCAATCAATCAATCAAGCAGTCCATAAATCAAAAAATAAATAACTAAATAAATAAATAAATCAATAAATAAATAAATCAATAAATCAATGAATGAACGAAAAAAAAAAAAATAGTAAATTGTTTTTTAAACTGTTTCAAGTTCACAATTGAAAATGAAAATTATTCAATTCAAAAAACTATTGAGAAATTTGTGAATGCACTTGAACTCCTGAATTTCAATGAATAATTAACACGAGCCAAACGATCGTGGAAGATCGATGGTGCAAATGAAATCTGGATAAAGTCAATGGAATCAGTTCTCAAAATGAAATTCAAACACTTCCTCCAATCAGAGTTATCCCCCTCCCGGGCTTCCTGAGTTACTACCCCAGATTAATTGCGCCCAGAGGAGTCTCTCGCCGCCAGTCAAAGCCCTCGAATGTACTCCAAAAGTATTATCTTCTCTTTCTCCCTCTCTCTCTCTCTCTCTCTCTCTCTCTCTCTGCCATTTATGTCCCACCCCCTCGCGCCGCCCCATCCGAATCCACCGCTTGTATTCTCAAGTGCGAGTGGGTGTGACGATTGCCGGTGGGATAAATGTGTCACGTAGGTACCGTTTCAAGTGCCAGATTGGTCAGCGATTTTTTTTTCCAACCCTCCCAGGGCCCTCTGGGCAATCATTATTGACACTCACAAAACAGAAAAAAAAAAAAATTGTGGGCTCTGTTTTGTCAATTAACGAAGTCATACTCAATTGTCTACAACTCCTCTTTAATTATGTTCCCTCGTAATGGGCCACTCCAACTGTTTTTAATTTCAAACTGAGTGGGCTTAAAATTGAAATTTCCAATTGTTGAATATTTTAATTAATTCCAAGACAATTTTTTTGCCAAAATAATATTTTTTTTTTTCTCAGTTTGAGATGTTTTTCGAGGGGAAGTGGCGGCGCGATTTGATGTATACGCGACTTAATACGACTCATGAAATCCACCCGCGGGTGGATTTCATCCCCGAACCGAGAAATGTTGTCGGCTAGGGTGAGGGGGAGGAGGGGGCGATAAAAGGCCCGCGTTGAAGTTAAATAGGTGCATAACGAGGGCGTCTGGTATTATGTAAATTCCCCCGGCGTTCTCCGTCCCCTCGTCGAGGGTTGCGGGGCGGGGGCTGGGGGGAGGGCGGAAAAAAATGGAGAGGTTGGTCTTTTGTGTATCTTATCACACTCAGGCTGGCCCTTCCACTCGGAATATCGTTCCCCTGGGAGCCTTCGTGGTTTAGCGTGTGTAGACGCTAGATTGAAAATGATAATACACATGAGGGGACTTGCAGGGGTCGATTTTTCAGGGATAATTTCTCAGTTTTTGGGAATCTCCGGGGGGTGGGGGAGGAAATAACTCCATCACATATAACCAGGATCCTCCTGAAGGAATACAAAGTGATTTTGAAGCCAGAAAACCGATTTATTTTAATTAGACGGATATATTTATTTAAATAGTCAATAAACTCATTTTTATCGAATTTGAAAAATATCGAATTTTTGCTCAATTTTTTTTTTCTTTCTTGAACTGTCACTTCATTAAACTAATTAAATTGTTTTACTGCGGTACAATGATTTTTTCTTAATAAAAAAAATAATCAATTACGCGAATAAAATCGCGTAAAAATCACGTGCAAATAAATCAATTAACGAATTTTTTTTTTAAACATAAATAAGTGAATGAAAAAAGAGAAAAATTCACATCGACAATTCCCTCACTTCATCTCCACATTTGTTAATCTCTGATAATCCCACGGGCGGAAACAAAAATTGAATAACGGTTGAGGGAATCTTTTATTTTTCATCGTTATCCTCATTGAGTGAACTTCACAAAATTTCCATTTCAAAGGCAAAAGCCTCGACCCAAATTCCCATTCAATCCACCGCCTCCCTGTCTCGGGAGGGGGATGGTAGAAGAGAAAACAGAGAGAGAGAGAAAAAAAAAATTAAAACTGGTATTTAAATGTCTGGTGGATGCTAATAAATTCGTGAATGTTTTAAATGTCGATAATGAAATAGTGTAGAGCCCTAGACACCGCCCCCCCTCCAATAAACCTCCTTCGGAAATTCCCCCGCGTTTTCCATGTTTGTCCCGCGGGTGTTGTACAACCTTCGGTGATAATGATCGCCCGCGACGTTTCGCGTATAATCATTTCGTCGGAAAAAAAAAAAATGGCAGGCGGCCGGGTGGAGAGAAGAAAAAAAAATGGAAAAGACGGGAAAAACAATACAATAGCAGTGGAATAAAAATAAAAATACGGCCACATAAAAACGAAGGAGAGAGAAGGGTTGAATGGCCCGTGGCACCTTCACGATCGCAATATATTGCAATATGATATTATGCACCACTCGGCCCCCACGAGTATGACAGGGTATTATCCCCACGCAGTTGCGAGATTTCCATATTGCGGCCAACGTAATATTACGCCAAATCGACCGCGTAATTATGAATTCTGGATTAAGGGAGACGCGGTGACCCACGTGGCCGTGCAAACAAGTCAATT
>JAPYZN010002737.1:0-11276 GCA_030522865.1 Psyttalia lounsburyi | reverse complement strand
GCGCTCTACAGTTATCGATTGATCTGGACCACTCACACACTCAGCTGCACGTGAAGTCAGTATCAATGGCTCCGGAGTTAGTGAGATATAACCTCTCGTGTAATGGCAAATAACGACAGTTTCAATTCTTTACGGTTTCCATTTTATGATAAACACGACGCCTAAACGTAAAAGTCTTCTTATCCCATCAGTTCAGCCTTTCCAGCGAGCCTTAAACGAGGCTCGTTTGACGAGCCTGAAACGATGTTATCATTTTAGGGTTAAAAGAGGGCTGATTCAAGGCTAGTTCCCAGCCCTCCTTCAGGACTTTCGAGGCTCGGTTCAGGATGTGATGAGCCCTTTTTCGATTGTCAATTCCTACCTGGGACAACACGCTTACCGAACAAAACGATAATTTTTCTTGAAAAATTTCTCAGTGTAAAATTTAATAGATTTCTTAAGGAGCAAGTTCAGTCAAATTGAGAAAGAACATATACTGTTGCACAAAAGTATAAAAATGTTATGAGTAGTGAACTTGGAAAATCATGAAAAATTAAATTCCCACCAGAGTAGTGATCTCTCCTAAATCCTCCTATAACCTCTCGTGAAGAGCGTCATCAGGCCATTTCTGCTTCAATCTACCACTAATTTATTAGAGTATAACCATCCTAACGGATTCTCCATCGATTCTCGCATCGACTCCCCTTCAAATTCAAAGCAAACAGAATAAACTTGTGAATAGAACGAGGACAATGGAATAATAATCCACATCTCGGTATCAGTAGCCTGTCGTAGATATCCAATGAAAACAACTCGCCACTATGTATCTCGGGCTCACCATTCAGTGAATGTTAGATGCCTCCTCGAGTATAGAGCGATATAACGACGTTTTATAATACGAGAATCACGATCAGCCATCTCTCCAGACACGATGAGGTGCAAGTGTAGTAAAAGAGGTGCTTCAGAAAATTCTTTATCCCCAACCTATGCGCTGAATCGTTATTAGTGTATGCAACAAGTTCGCTGTAACCGTTGGAGCGTCAGGCGTGGCCGGTTTATAGATGTATCCCCGGCACATAGACTGCATGGGATAACGACAGCGGTCCATGCAACAAAAGGGGGATTATACCATTTTTAGACCCACAACTCGGCAAAAAAAAGTCGACGATTGGTATTAAAAAATACTTCCTTATGGTCCAATGGTTAAACACAAATGGACAAGTATCTTATTATGTCGATAGGAATAGCTTCTCCTCGATAGATTCTCATTCCGCGACTCCAGGGCAAATACAATGCCTCGGATAACCGTTTCCTCATGCAATTAGCATTTGGATTCATGGAAATGAAATCACTCTTTTTCGGAGAAGGCGGCTTTTTAACTTTGATATTTTTATCGGAAGTTATGAGGTGGTAATGATAAGGAAAATTGGAAATTTTTCAATGCCTTCAAGTTTCCTGACCTGCATTCCCTTTTCAGATTTCATTGAATGAGTGATTTTCGAATTTTACTTTCATGAGGATAAATACATACAAAAAAAACTCACTCGGAAAAATTTTTGCCGATTTGAATTCTTATTTTTTTAAACTTTATTTTTCGTAACGAAAGGAATTTGATGGAATGTATGAGATATTTCTATTGGATGAGTTGAGGATAAAATTTTTAAAGCAAATAATTACTGGTTTGCAATATTTCGACGCATTGAAAATACATTTGCGTCTCGTGGCTTTAAGCAGACGAACACGAACGGGGTATCGGGGCCATTACAAAAAAGTACATTTTCAGGATATCGAAAGATTTTTTTTAGCGATTCTCTTCCGAACTGATTGAGACAAGACGGTTTAATTATATAGTGCGGCCCATGGGAAATTTCCCCGGCTTTCCAGCGGTTTCAGCCCCACCCTCTGAGCTTTCTCTCTCGAAATATCCTTGAAAGAACGAAAAGGAATGACAACCTCATAATTTGTAAAATATGTTGTCCATTCGCAAGCAATTGGTTGGTTTGTCTTTCTATACATTTTTTTGTGCAATTTTCTGCAGAATTTTTGGAAGGTAAATTCTCCGAATTTTTGAAATTTTGAATTTACTCCGGTAAAAGCAAACGGTCTCGCAATTGTTCAGGCGATTCAGATAAAAATTATGGAACTCTGGAAAAATTCCGTGATTTTAGAAAAAAAAATTAAAGTGCCCGTATCGTAATTTTTCAGGCGATTTGAAGAAAAATTATAGAAGACTCTGGAAGTTCCGTGATTATAGATAAATAGTAGGTAACATTTCCGTAAAATTTCCCCTCATATTTTGCTCTGGAATTACGATAAAGATACGCCATTTTTATTGATTATTTTTGCTAGCCTCCCCTCGGTCAAGAACATGAAATACTTTCTAACGAAAATTACAGCGACAATTTCCCTATAGTTTTTGATAATTTACCTCTAGCTTCGCAATTATTTCTCGAAGCAAATAACTGTTAAATATGATTTTGTGAGAATGCGAAAAAAATGTTGACTCGCAAAAATTCTCCCTCTCATTGCTCACAAAGCAATCGGGAAATATCCGATAATTTTGGAGGTCTCGTGGTATTACTACTCGAAGAGAAAAATTCAGCAGAAATCACCGATCTTTTATATCCTCGTGCCGTCTTTTGGCCGCTCAGAGAAAATTACCGCACCTCAGTAAAATTTGTTGCCTGCTCACTAAAAGTTATCGAGGGGTATGATAAAATCATTCAACCGGTCAGTTAAATTTGTTGACGCCTTAATCAAAGTTTTCAAGATTTATGTATAATTTTTATTGATAAAAAGCTTAATAAACGTTATCTAGTTTTCCCTGCAAAATTCCTCAACTTGTCAGTAGAATTTGTTCACTCCTCACTAAAGACTGTCTCGACGTGTGTACAATTTTTATTAAAAACAGTGGATTTTAGTCTGAGATTTTGTAATTTTATCCGAACGTGGAAAATGCCACACGATTATCAAACCGAACGGTAATTTTTCGTACAAAAAATCTCTCCGTGTACTAAATATTTCTCCAAGTGCGGAAATTATGAAAACGATATGTAATTTTTACTGAAAATATCTCTCCGTGCGTGTACTTACACCCCCAACGTACGATTTTCTCAACGTCTCATTGACCATTCGCCTCCGAGTTCTCAGAAAACCATAAAAATCCTTGAAACCGAACTCTTCCGGTTGCGATCGGATCTGGCGCATCAGTATTTTAATTAATACCAGGTGGTTAAGCCCCACTCGTTGAAATCCCCACCGACAAATGTTGGGAAAAAAAAAAACCCGAAAAAATCCGCTCAAAGGAACGAGGCAATACCCGGACAACAGATAGAGATAAAGATACATCGCCGGATGTCGTTTCATTGGCATTAAACCGTAATTAGTTGACGAACGATTTCCCCCTGTTGCCCGCAATGTTATAAACAAGAATGGCGAAACTCCCGTGTCTGAGGCAATAAGCGGATCCATTATCAGACGTTGAGATGAGATTCCATTAATTCTGTCATTACCGATCGTCTTACGGAGTCCCCGGTGTGCCTTCGCTGCTGTCTGCAGTGCATTCGGCCGTTATGGATGACCAACCCCTCCCGCCCCTCTCGATACTTATCGTCAGATTCAGCTTATAATGCGCCTGCTTGATAACCTATTGGAGATTTTAAATGTGATGACACTTGTGCTGCGTCACTCTTTCCGAATGGCTGCGTCGACCTGGGATAGTTATTCTGCACGCGTGGTCGATTAAATGGTAGGAAAAATCATGGCTAGATTTATTGTAATAGGCTCTTTTTGGATGGAAGTCGTGAGGGAAATTATCAGATCAATGATGATTTTTTAAATTGCATTGTTTAGAGAGTCCGGGACGGGGTTGGTGAGAGGAGATAGTGAGATGATGGGGAGAAAGCGAAAATGGTGGGATTTTTGATAGTGCGAAGAGGCTGGAGTGATGCTGAGGATGGAGAATTCTCGGTGAGGGCTACTTTCAAATTGTTCGAGGATTTTTTCTCTTGGAAATTGAAGTGAAGGATTAGAATTCATGTAGAACATGTTCTGGAGAAGTTCAATCGGATGAGCCCACACTGTTCATAGTAATTTGTGTCTTAAGGCATAAAAAGGCCTATTTATCTGACCGCGCCAAAGGCACGGATTGTAATTAAATTTGTCAGAGAAATCCTGGTCAGGCCAGATGATACGCATTTTTATGTCACGAGGCCCGACCCAGCGAGTTCTGGGCAGACCTAGGCTCGGTAAGTGCACTTACCAGGCCTAGTCCTGCACAGAATCAGGTTAAGGCGGGCCTAATGGCATAATTTTGTCTGTATTTTGCGGTAGGCTTCTCGAAAATTTTTATCGCCCATTTTGTTGAAATTTTAAGGAATTTTGGCACTGGTAATTCATGATTTCGTTGAAAAATCAATGAGATCTGAAAATTTCAAATTCATTGGCCCCTAATAATTATACAAATCGAGAAAATTCGGTCGTAGTTATTTTTGAATTTTCAGGACATTTTAGAACACATTCGACTGTCTTTTATGTAGTCAACATGAAATTCAACTGATAATGTTTTGAAAATTTCACTGGTAATTTTTCAAGTTAAAATATCTTAAAAAACAGTCCAATAGTGCTATTCAATTGGCCGAATTTTGGATGGAAAAATAATCCCCCGAATACTACTCGAGCTGAAAAATTATCGGGTATTTCCCTCAAGGTTACCTACAAACGAAAGAAATCGTAGAATTTTTCACAAAAACTTGACTCCTTCATTCGTTTGGAAAGAACCCGATAATTTTGCAACTCGAGTGGTATTACAGGTGACAATTCAATGTAACCCGGTAATGAATATTCATATTCCTTTGGCAATTTAAGTACATTGAGGAATTGCCATCTTTAAACTGTCCAAAATCCTAGAATTCCACAGAATTTTCCATGAAACTTCGGAATTTCATTGTCTACTTTCTTTTTTCATTTACCTCCAATTCAAAGTCAGTATCACTGCCTTGAAAATTATCGGTAAACTGTCCCTAAAATTAATTTTGTTTCTAACAGTGCATACGCTCGTAGATTCCAGAATAATTATCCGGACGACTAGAAAAGAAAGCCAACGTTTTTGAAAAAATGCTGGAGTGTTGAAGGACTCGAGATGCTAATTTGGAGGCTGAAGTTTTGGTAACCACCCCAATTGAATTTTAATATGTAAAAAAAAATTAAGATGGTAAAAATCGCGAATTCCATTTGGAAGCAAAAAACGAAAGATCTAAAGTAGATCGGACTTAACGGTACACCATCAGGATGCCCCGGCCTCCGGATCTTCCCCCGAGGTGATGCACTTAGATAGCAATAAATAAATGGACTCCCAAGCACGTTTTAGTGGGCACAATCAATTATACCCCTCCTCTCCTTGTCTCTACCCCTCAAATAAACGAGTGGAAGGTGGTGGTTACAGTGGGTGATACAGGACACGGGTTTGCCCTGCCTGGAGGCTCGAAGGAGCACGACGAGTGAACGCCAGTCAGTAAGTAGGTCTCGAGAACGACGGGGGAAGCGAGAATAAAAAAAAATCCCCGAGAAAAACGAGAGAATGAGAAAAATGAATACCACACCCGTGCGAATGTAAAGGTGAGCACGAGCACAACAGCACACCCTTCATGTGGAGATATATATGAAGCTGTCTGACGTCAAGAGGTCATAATACACTCCTCGTGGATAGGTGTTTGTGAAAAATATGGGAAACGTGCCTCGCGGGGGCCAGCGAGGAAGACGGGGGGAGGCGCAAAAGCTCCATCGCGGGTACTTCGTCCGACCGTGACCAATAACTAATGCAATCATCTCGGGATTAATGCATCTGCCGATTGCACAGACCACCGCATTTTGCGGAATGGAATTGGGTGCATGGGTTCTCAGCGATGCGAACGCCATTTATCGTGGAGTACGTGAAACAGGTGCGTACGATTAGTCTTGCCGCGATACCAGATGAGGCCAGAATTTTGACTCTCTCGGCGCGGATGCCAATGAGCCGGAGCGCTCCTCGCTCGTCTCGGCTTCAGGCGTGACGATTTTTAATAATTAATGCTGCAAAAATACGGCGAGAAACACTAAATTACTTTTTTAGTACTTTTCATTTTTACTTTATTTTTTTGTTATTATGCATTCTAATATTGATATTTTATTTTTTTATTTTGTGAAATTACTTTTGGCAAAGATCACTCACTTGATACAAAAAAATGTTCTAACAATTTTTAAAATGAGGGAATCTCCTGATATGTAATAGAATTCTCAGAGTGAGAGAAGGAAATTTTCAAACAAAATGAGATTTTTGAATTCCCAGAGAATTTTTAAGATTTCTCAAGACTAGAAATTGTCCTCACATAAATTCCTGTAGTTGCATTCTATCTAATATTTTGTTCTCAGCGGAACCTCTATTACGTAATGTCTCGCTCAAAGAACCCATTTTTTAAGCTCAATTTTTAATACTCTTGGAAGCACGACGAAAGAGTTCGTCGAGCAATCGGAACAAGAATTTCTCAGTGGGATATGGTAAGTCATTAATTCAAGAATTCATCGATTCTCACAATCCACCAAACTCCGCATCTAATGCAAACTAGATGAATTTATGGGAAGACTCAGGCTAACAGTTAAAGATTTTCTCGAGGCAAGAGAATTGAAAGTTGGTGAAAGAATGTTTCTCAGTGTGAGAACAAAATAATTTATCCAGAAATTTGTTTCGTTTTTAAATTGAAAGAATAATAATTTCGTGTACCAAGTGAATCTCCTTCGTAAAAGTATTTTCTTCTCCAGTGTACAAATAACAAAATCATTGAAATAAAAATATTACTAAGTTAAATAGACGAGTCCCAATGCAATAATAATTTAACAAATCGATTGGATAAAAAGCAACGTTTTTAAATAAATATTAAAAATATGGTTAAATATTCGTCTGACGAGAATTTAAAGCGAGTTTTACTATAAAAATTAGAGGCATTTGATTGTCCAAAATAAATAGGTTCGGCAAAATTATATTTTTTTCTCGGCGTAATAGACCGGAATCGATCGAATCCCGCTTCGGCGAACGAAGGAAAACCGAATGAAGCCCCTGTACCGAACCTCTACCATTCAGTGGAGACGCGCCTGGAAAAAATTCCCCAGTAACTCTCACACATAATGCACACGTGTTTATAAAATATCACGGTGGAGATATGTCGATTATCTCCTCGACAAATGCGACCTCGGTGGAACGCCGACGCTCTCGTGCGATTGCGGTATATCGATTATCTCGTTTATCCTCCCACAGAAATCATCGACCGATGGAGAAATAAAAGGCACAGAACAGACCAGGAGATTCGTGTCGTTTAATAGTTTTTTTTCTGTTTCTTCTCGGCCTGACTCTTTTCTTTTTCAATAACACGAGGCAGAACAGACCGGTACACCATAAGGCGGACGGCCTTCAAGAACGAGGATATTCTACACTGGCTTTTGCATATTTTCTTCTGGTGGAGAGTGCGGTGAGGGTTGTAATCAGTACATTTGCAGTCTCTTATTGACAACATTTTTGTGTCCGAATTTATCGCTTTTGCTGGAAATTTGAGAATCGGAGAATCAGGGGAAATTCGAAAATAGAAGGGAGTAGTAGTTTATAAGTAACAGTTAGAGTGGATCCGCGAAATCAATCAAACAAAATTAACAAGTGGAAAATTGCTCTGGCATGGATATAGTATCGTTTTCTTTGCTAATCAATTAGCAATATGCTTCCGAATGGTCAATTCATGTATTATTAGCTCTATCGCATGTTCCCCAAAAACTGAAATTTCGAGTGAATTTCACAAAAAATATTGTATTTATGCACAACTGAATAGATTCAAATCATGACATTTGAAGGAAGTCATCAAAAATGCAACTTTGACCGAAAAATTGAGGGAAAATCTAAAATTTTCAAATTTCATAATGAAAAGCAAATTAACGATGGCACTTATCACAACCAAATTTCAACTTGAACTTTCTGGTATCTAATAGTCAATTTTGACACCAGACTGTGAAGCACTTTGCTGGCGAATATGAGGCAGGAAAGTTCTTTTCGGCTGAGTGACCAACAATATTTTTTGTTATTCAGTCCGTGGACAGAATTTTATGGCCGCGGAGCGGCTATAAAGTGTTGCTTCACGGACCGAGTGACAAAAAGGAACATTTTAATCTATTATTAAATCCATTTGAAGTTTAATATACAAAGACATCAATAAAATTTGAAAAAAAAAATTGATTTCCAGAAAAATTGGATTAACTATTATTACTATGACCTCATGTTCGAACTCGGTCAAGGGGGCATAGGAACAAATTTTTTCAGCCATCATCTAATTCATTTCGAGCTTTGGATTTTTAACTAACGTGAAAAAAAACATTTTTGAAAAAAATAAAAAATTAAAAAAATCAGTCAATGAATTGAACTTTAATCAACGGTTATGGATAGGGCCGAATAATACCTTCATTGAAAACAAAACATTCAATTCCATCTGTTCGTTGCCGAGCAATCGACGAAACTCGAAGAAAAAATTTCATGCATACACACATACATACGTTCATATGGTCGGACACGATCCAAAAATTGCATTTCCGGACCCGTTGCATCACATGGGGTTGATATAACATGAAAAATCAAAAAATTAATTTTGCTTACAAAGCTTCCATTCGGAAGCAGTAAAAATACTGATTGAATTGATTCAATTTATTCATTCATTGAACTATTGAAAATAAAACAAATACTAGGACAATTGCTTTGTTTTGAATAAGTACAGTCACAAAAATCAGTTCTCGCTGTGTTTATTATTTTATCGTTTGAAATAAAAAACTTTTGTTTCTCAATCGGACCAAGTGGATTTTTTTCAATGAACGAAAGGTACTACTTGCGAGTTAAGTAGATACAGACACAGTAAGCGGTGACTGGTCAGGCACAGAAATTCCCGTTTCGTCATTTCTGTTGATTCATTCAAAATATTAAATCATTAAAAACGCCTCAATCATGTTCGAAGAGGATTGAAATGACGTACAACTGTGTCAGACTATTTGGGAAACATCGAATGCAGGTACAGAGTCATTAGAGCCGATGTTAGTCTCTCTAGGGTATTAACGGAACACCAGAGCTAACATTTAGTCCGTGTGTTCACAGGCGAAGTCTAGAAATGTGGACATGAAACAAATCAATTATTTGTTGACAGATGATGCTAATAATAAGTATTCATGGCCAACTGTAATTTTCGTGAATTTGAAGGTTCCAAATGATGGCTAAAGTTTTTTTCTTTTTTATCTGTAACTATTTTTCATCTTTTTTTTATCAAACAGCAGTAAAAAAATTAACTCCCATTAGAAAATCATTAACCGTTTTTTTCTGATAAATCTCATTATTTATTGACGTGGGTAAGGCTCACTGGGTATGATTTTTTTTCAAATTGTTCTCACCCAATTAAGTTAGAAAAGTTAAAGAGTGAAAATATTTAAATATATATCTCTCCGGGTTGGTTAATCGATTTTTCACGTCCATTTGTTGACAGTGGAAATTTCTCAAAAAATTGACGCTTTTGAAAAATAGCTACAGGCCGAAAGTAGAAAGCTATACACTTGCCGCCGAAAAAGAATTTAAATGAAAATCTTATCAATTAACTGTCATTAGCACTTCGAGGAGGATCAGCCTTTCGCCTCAAACATCCAATTCTCACGGATTTTTTTCTCTCAACACGACGGGAGTGAGGATAATCGAGTGAAATTTCACGTCACGTTCCATTAAAATTCGGAAACACACAGTGTTGTACGTTATTCGGTGCACGGCGGGATTACACGGGAGTCGCATTAGGGGAGATGACAGTGCGTTGCTGATAATTTCGACATGATCAAATTCATCGACGTACAAATGAGAATTTACTCGTGTGCATTTCAAACAAGTCCTCATTCCCCCCCAAGGCGAATGAATGGAGCACGTCACGATAAATGTCAGCCTTTTCGTTATTTGTACATGTATGGACAAATAACGAAATATAGCGAATATACTGTGCCACAAGGAAATAATCTTTTTTGCAAATTATTATATATTGAAAGTAACAAAAATAAGTTGAACTATATTATTTATAGATCTTCATCACGCTGTGTCGAAAAAGTAAGTTTTCAGTCACGCTCCACACGTCGCGTTGCGTGACTAAAAAGCACTTTTCCGACACATTGAGATGAGCAATATTCCTCATAACACGTGCCAAAAATGTTTTTTAGCTCGAGAAATTGGAACCCTCCCACACGCCGAAAACCACTTTTTTGCACTTGTTACAAAATATACTATTTCCAAATTTCCTCACGAGAATTTCAAGAAAATTGAGGGTCAATTTTCAATTTTTTCTTCAATTTTTTTGAAATTTTGTGGAGAGTTGCGTTAGGCCATTCCAAGCACTTTCGAAAAAAACCCAGGGGTTGGAAATGATTCTTCCGTGAGTTATACACATCCAAAGCCCCGAAAAGTTTATTTACATTTACCGCCGTTGGGTCTGAGTGATCTTCCGGAATCCGTAACTCTCGAAACAAACGTTTTCAACACAAACGATTTTGAGGGTGAGGGATAACGGCCATATAGCCAAAAAAAGAAGAAGAAGAAAACGAAGATTTTGAGGTTCTTAATTTACACGAAAAAAGGTAACCACACACTAGATTTAAAAAAATTGGGGAGTGGGGACCCTGTAATGCATATATCTCCCATTTTCTTCCAATCAGTGTCGGTTTTGTCGAGAGATTAATTGATCACTCACTCTGTTAATGAATTATTCACAAAAAGAATAATGAATCAAGCAGTTAATTCCAAATTCATGACCAATAACTAATCATCATCAATTAGTTCTTATTTTCGTAAAAGTGTGGTATCGCTCCCGCACACATATTTCAATATATTATCAACAAATATTAATATTTTTAAATCAAGTTTCAATATTATCAAACTATAAGTATCGGAAAATGGTATGGATGTAAATACACTGGGTGTTTACAAACGATATCGGACAAAAGAACATCAAAACACAGAGTGTCAGAGGTGTTTACTTTGGTATACGGACACGATCACCCGAAGTTTGATTGTTTCTAGCTCAGTTTTTGTGTGAAACGAGTGATGGATGGTTGACATCCGGGAGATCTGTGCTCTGTGCGATGGTCGGTGTACATAAAATTCAATTTCGTCCCTAGCGCCCGAAAATCCGCGATTCTAACCTCACTCCGTTCGGTTAGATCGCGGTTTTCGGGGCCAGAGACGAAATAGTATATTTCGTAACAAGTGAAAAAAA
>JAPYZN010002736.1:0-20170 GCA_030522865.1 Psyttalia lounsburyi | reverse complement strand
AATATTAACCTAGAAATTTAAGGGGTGGGGGGAATTTACCCCCGTCCGAATGGGATGTAGACAAAGTCAATGCCTATCGATCGCGTTCAAAATCCCTTCGATCGGATGACACGCCTGCGCGGGAGCGTGAACGATAGAAATTGAAAAATAAAAATTTCTGGTAATCCTTATCTTTTAAAAAACTCAAAATCGGGTGGGGGGATTTCGCTCCCAAACTAATCCGGTCTTGTCTTGATGAGATCTATCGATCGCCACCAAAATTTTTCCGATCGCAGTATCCATTCGTCCGGGAACGTGAACAAAAAAAAGTCATCACACACACACACACATACAACTCGATAAAAAACATCTGGGGGTTTCTCCTGGTAATGAAACGTCGACATTTCACAAAATTAGCGATTTTCATTTTTGGGGTGAAACCAATAACTTCCTACCGGGAAGTTAATTATACAATACCTCGGTTAGCTCAGTACATCCTAACAAACGTTAATAATCAGTAAAAACAGATCTCCCCAATGTTTAATTAAAAAAAATTAATTTTAAATTCTTCGCGTTAAATCTAGAGGTGCTACCGTCTACAACGTAAAGCCCCTGAATGAAATATTGTCTGCAGATGGCGAATCGAACAACGAAAGCGTTCGGAAATAATTGTTTCTTATCTCCTATGTCTAATAAATTTCCACTTTTTTTCGTAATTCCACCATAAAATTCCCCAGTGAACACATGTAACACCTCCGACGAGGCCCCCCCCCCCCCCCCCCCCCCCCACGTAATATTATTACAGCTCAGGCATTACGTTATGGTTCCGCGTCGCGAACATATCCTCGTGATTAAGAGCCTGTAGTTGAGAGTCTACAGGAGCGAATTGTCGTGTCCTCCTGAACAATACGAGTCCCCTTATCGCTCTCCCACATCTTTTATTTCAGCTACATGCTAGGCATCAACTGGGCTCTGATGGCCGGCAACAACTGTTGTCGCGATAAATGGTGGGCTAAAGGCCGCGCATGCCGCGAAAGTCGTCGACATTGCGGAAAATATTGCGATTGAAGTTGTGGAGAGTTTAATCTTATAGGGAAGATTAATTGCGGCTGTTAATGAGACATTTTCACGGGGGCCCGTAATCCTTAATAGGCAGCGAAAAGAACTTATGTCTGTGATAAAACATTAGATTTTTTATCAAGTAGAAATTATAGGGGAATTCATAAAATTAAAGTAATCGTTAATCTCATCTTTTTCTGCAATAAAATTGGAAATCAATACGAGGTAAACACATAAATAATAACAATGAAATTAACATAAGTAAAATAAAATTTTGTTTCATTCGAGGAAAGGAGAGAAGAGAAAGTCATTGAAAAATTGTATTCAATAATTATTTTTTTTATTGAATTAAAAATATTGGAGGGAGTGGAAAAAATTAGAATTGAATTTTTAATTCATCGACTCATGCGACATTAAATTACCTCACAAAATCATAATGTCAATTTTAATAGGATTGGACTCATTAACCTCGCCCCATTCTACAAATTACTCTAACAATTTGATCGCGAAGACAACGCCTGCGGTTGCCCAGCGGTAGATAACTGAGTAACAGTATCACTCGGCGATCGATATCTCTAAATGTAAATGGAGAACAATTATTTGGTGGTTTAGAAAAAAATCTCGTGGGGTTTATCGCGTAGGATCTTCGCACGATAATCCCCTCAATGAGGGCCAGTTCTCGGTTTCTGAATTCATTCTAGGCCATGTTCGTTTATTCTGTAGAGTCATCATCGTGGAATGCACAGAATTGTTTTCTTGTGTTCAACATGTCGCCGAGTGCAGTACTGCCATTTTCGAGAGACTCAATTCCCTGATACCACCCACGTCCGACATTCCTCTTGCGACACTTTGGATGTACGTAACCGGTGGGCCATGTTCACCCCACCCGCTCAGATCTCAATCTCAGTGATGAGTTTTTCGGAGAGTCAACGTCATCCAGTGTTCAGTGAGGGAAAAAATTTTATTTTCCATTTTGTGACCTTATTTTTTTATAAACAAAGGAAAACTCTTGTTTATTAATTTATTTTCTTAGATATTTTTGTTGTTCTCTCAGTGTCACAGACCACCCAAATTTTCTAACGCCTCCACACTTGACTACACAAAAAAATGATTTTTTATAAGTTGTTAAAAATATCGGTGTTGTTATTTAGACACAACGAAACTATATGAAGTGAATAAGTGATACAGAGCGCCATCATGAGGGGCGGCAGCGCCAAGAATTTTAAAGTTTAAACGCTGACGCTACTACACTTGTAATCATCTTCGAACGAGACGTCTTCGCATAATATCGATCGAACTTCGCTCGCCTTCGGCGAGCTCGTTTGATCGGTTTATTAGTGACCTAGTCGACTGTGTGACTATTTATTAGTTTTTTAATTTTTTAAAACCAGAAAATTTGAAAATGACTATATTGATAACTTGTATAATTCATATAACTAATTTACAAATGAATGTGATCATTTGTAGAAATTGTTTAATTTTTATACCTTCAACGACTTCAGGGGCCACTGATGAGCTACTTTAATAGAAGTATTACGTACCCATCGCGATCTATTCAGGCCAATCAGCCGGCGAATTACAGGCCCCAACAGCGCTAGCTAAATTTATTGAAATGAACTCAACTCGTGTAATGGAGTAGCTACTGATGCTGATTAAGTTGGTCACTTTATGACGTGATTATGGCGACAAGTTTTCCCTAAAATTACGTTAATCTCAATTGATTTTTCCGGACACCTGGTGTATCATAACAGGACAACATCCAGGAAAGCCATTCCTGATTGAAATGAGCGGTTGGGTTGAGGTAAACGAGGTGTGTAGGATTTTTAAAGACCAAATAAAATATCATCTGATTTTTACCACATAATTCTTCAGCCTCTCTCGGTGATTATGAAACCCGAATGCTCCACATACCGCAATAATCCTCGATCAAGATCACAGCGAATGGGTGATAGAGTGACGAAATGACCATCAAAGCCGATAAGATCGCCGTCCGAAGACCGAGTAATTCAATGCTATTACCTCGAACAGATGAATACCCGATGCAAGCGTCTCCCGCATATTCGCACGACTCACGTGAACCTCTACTATCCAAGCAGATTCACGAGACCTTATCGATCCGACATTAAAACAACTCAGCATGTGGATCCGGCGACGAATAGGTCAATGTACATTTCCCATTATTGTATTTAAACATATTGCATCGCGTGGTATTCCCCGTTCACTTCGATTCACCACCATTTAATGGCACAACTTTGTACACGAATATATCTTGAGCTTCTCATAATTCTTTTTTTTTTTCCACCACAACTCGAGTTTCATTCGCATCCAACGATGGGGCACACGTGTCTGAGGGACGTGGGAGAGAAATGAATGGAAAAACAGTTTACAATGGCTATAATTTTTTCATTCAATGCTAAATAAAACATAATTAATGGAATGAACGTGAGTCGTTGCGCATGGGAGAAAATATTTTGCCATGATGAGGGTGACAGATTTTATTGAAAATGAAATGAGAGAAAAATGGGGGAATTAATCTTGGGACTTTCTCTCGGTTAATCATGCCACGAGAGTTTCTTTTTATTTATTTTTATGTTCACGCGAAGTCGTGTGGTGTTTAAGAGCGGAGTGAATCATAAAACGCGGAGGGAGGATTATTATTTCGTTTGCAATAGCGATTTAATCAGCTTGAGAGGGAATTTATTGTGAGTACTTCAAATGTGGGGATTTGAGGTTGTTTTTGGTGATGTCAGTGATATTAATATTTACTCCAATTAAATTATCGTTCACGAAAGTCCAGGGCATTAGGAAAAGAAATTTACGATCACTGGATCATCAGATGTGCGAGGGTATGGCCACGTAAGTACTCAGACGCCATCGCCAGGGGGCGTCCTACCTCACTAACCTCACATAATGCGCTCCCTCGTCTCATTCCACCTGAATTTTTATTTTTTATTTATTTTTATGTTCACGCACAGTCATGTGGTGTTTAAGAGCAGAGTGAATCATAAAACGCGGAGGGAGGATTATTATTTCGTTTGCAATAGCGATTTAATCAGCTTGAGAGGGAATTTATTGTGAGTACTTTAAATGTGGGGATTTGAGGTTGTTTTTGGTGATGTCGGTGATATTAATATTTACCCCAATTGCTTTATCGTTCACGAAAGTCCAGGGCAATATGAGAAGAAATTTACGATCACTGGATCATCAGATGTGCGAGGTTATGGCGACGTAAGTACTCAGACGCCACCGCCAGGGGGCGTCCTACCTCACTAACCTCACATAATGCGCTCCCTCGTCTCATCCCGCCTGAAACAAAACTTCTACCGATGAAAATTGTACTCCCAGTCAAATTTATTTTATTAAGTAACGTACAAGGCAACAGTGAAACCAAGATTTGCGAATACTGTATAGTTGGTAAGGGAGGGTAGGGTGTCCTATTCAGCATCGTGATTGAAATTATGCAAACGTCGTGTGGGCACGAATGCAATAAACAAAGATCACCGAGGGGGATCCGTGGCAGGTCGCGCTGCGGCTCGATATGTACATTCCCCGATGAGGCCATGGTACGAGACAATGCGGCACGATTCACCGGGCCTCGTATTCATCGGTACAAGAGGGAGAAGAAGAATAAGAGGGAGCGTCATGGCATTTGGGACGCCGGCAGACGGAGAATGCAAGGGCATGCTGGCTTCGGTGAACGGTTTTGTAGCTCATCCAACTTCTTTTATAGACAGGTACATCGTGTGCACGGGCGTCAACAATAAATTTGTGGTTATCGGGGGAAAAGGAAAGGAAAGTGCGATATTATGTCTTGTGTTGTAATGTTTCACCCCTTGGAATTGTCTAGGAGACGAGGGTTTTCCATCTCCTAAAGGTCATGAGTTTAAAATAATTCAAATCCATAAATATAAATATAATGACAATGTTGAATTACTTTTTCAGCAGTTGAAATTGCATTTTTGGGGAAGAGGATTGAGTCGGGCGCCACCAGGCGGTAGCGTCTCTGTACCTAGACATTCATAACCTCTTTAATTCATGTCGACAACCAACAGGAAAGCAATCATCTCGAAAAAAAAATGGATTGGCGTGAATTATTATTATCCAAATTTTGCGAAATTTAATTTCTTCCGATTATGTCAGTGGAATTTTTCTCTGCATACGATGTCAAGAATATATTAGAATACATTAAATAATTGTTTATGAAACGAATGGTGATTTTACCGCTGTTCGCGTTGCTAACGATCTTGTTGATCTGGAATTTATTTACACATTTCCATAATTAATTATTGATTATTAGCATTAGAATTATTGTTACTGAAATAAAAATTGCGAATTCCATTGCGATTTTAATAAAGCTCGTGCTCAATGACCGTGACTGATAATTTACGGCTAATGAGAAACCCTTGGCCTTGTGACAGGGAATTATGAATTCTGATTGATCGGTTCGATTATTTTTCAGCGTAAAATATGATGAAACTGTCGATGGAAGACGTTCAGGCCAATTTCGAGGGTAATACCAGTTACTCAGCGCGAGACATCTCAAATCGTTGCCAGAGAGGTCAGGAGTGGCAAATAAAACTATCACTTCCCGGCGATTTCTCTGATTATAATTATTATCGATTAATTACCGAGTGACGCAATGAGTGGAGTTTAATTCGAGAATTCTAACGTTCATCTTTCATTATGGGCTTAGCGAGGCACGAGACCCATTGTTCCGAGTCGAGCTTTACATAATCGCATCCGTGGGCGGTCAGGCTCCGGAAAAGTCTGGTTCGAATTTACATTGAGAGATCGAGATTTTTGGATAAGTTTGGGTATTATTTGGAGGCCAGCGAAGACACCAGGATTTTCAACATGCCTCAATCGCGTTATCAGACGAGGATTTCCTTTTCGGCTAATTTTGTAATCTCTACCTAAAATCGTACGTTTTATTTTGAGACTTACTATTTTCAAGTGAAACTTTCGACAGCTTTTTTTTTCCTATGCGCAAATAAAATTCATTTCACTCACTCAAACCCATGCGTGATCTCCAGCTGTTTCATTCTGCCACTGGAATTTTAAATACTTTTGACCGGGGGAAAGATTTATGCTCATTCTGCCCCGTATAATTGCCCTCTCTGTATGACGAATCGGCGACGACGCTTGCAACTCCGCCAAAGTATGTGCACTGGAGTTCCAGGGAGTGTCCAGCGGGCAACATTCCCTTAGCCACCCATAGCCAGGAAGTACTCGCCTGTGTAACCTAATGGCTTCACTCTAAATCTAACTCTCATTGTTTTTGCTTGAGAATTGAACAAAGGGATCAAAAGGGGAAAATATTGGGTATTGAGTTAACAGTATCGAATAATCGTGATTACTGTGATTTATGAATGGATATTAATGATAATGTTACTTAATCGGACGAGTTGGTTGATTTGGTTGGTACCCGTGGATCGGGGGAAAAAAAAGCCGCTTATGTAATAGTTTTACGAGGGAATGCTGATTGAGGAAGAGTTTTAATTCAATGTGAAGGGGTTTCCAATCAACTGTGAGAGGTAATGTCTTAAATTAGAACACGTTTTTTGGAATTTAAAATATAGATCGAGTCGAGTTTAGCGCGATGGGGATCGCTTGATTTGAGGCACTCGATGATTTAATCGATTACTTAATGATAGATCCAGGTGTTGCGAGTGAAAAAAAGATTTTATAGGCTGAAATTAAGATGGGATTGAACTACATTTATTCGTGTCTTTTCCGCCAGATTGACGGAATTGGAAATCTTCGGGTGAATTTTTTTTTACCTCTTTCCCGCTTTTCATCCGGATTACAATCAGGAACGCTTGACAATCCAATCAATCTCGCAATTAAGACGGCTTTAAGACACTTCTCCTCGCATTCATCAGAATATAAATGGCTTTCTCACGATGCGTATCAAGAAATACCTAGTAGGCACATTACAACCGGTAAATTATCACTTGCGCTCTGAGCGTAGTCTCAACTCGATGAGTATGCGTCTGAGTAATCTCAAGGTGTGTACTATTCCATCCTTCAATAATTGGGAGGGTGAGTTAGAGTACTGAAAAATCTCGCCCAAGAGGAACGGAGAGAGGCTATTATTCCCGGCATAATGAATGGCGAAAAGATAGTGGCATTTGAATGCCACTGGGCTCTCCGTGAACTCTAATGGAGAACGGGCGATGGAAGTGTATCAAATAGTCGAACGCGTGACTGCGATCGCTTCGATCTCCAGCCTCGTGAAGAATTTGGTATGAATCAAATGCCAGATCATAGAAAGCAGTCGGGGGTACAGTTGCATTGTTCGATAAATCGATTTTGGCTCGGTGTTGTCTTCTTGTTTGCGGCGCTCACGATTTCAGTGCTTCTGCCTCATCGGAAAAGCATGACGACACACCCGAGTGTTGGGTGAAAGTGAAAAAAGATCAGGTTCAATGGCCAGTTGAATTTCAATATGAAGTCGAATTGAAATAAAAATGAGAGTTCGACTTTTTCTTGTGGTAAGTGATGCTACCATTGCTCCAACGAGAAATGATTTTATTTATTTTTATTTATCGGTTCAATTTCCGGCGATTTTCTCTTGATTGTCTGAAATTAATTGCTTCTAGTCTAATTTAATTATCGCTCCCTCAACTTGCACGCTCTAATAATATTAATCATTCATTAGTCTGACATAAATCAGGCAGGTTATGTAGTCGTGAGTATCGGGACGCCACCGCCAGGTGGTGTGGCAGCCAAGCGTGACCTTCTTCTTCATTTGTCTCATGTCAGGATAATATTATTTGAGAAACCATGAAAAATTGCTCAAACGCTCTAGACATATAGTCATTTAATTAATCTCAAGTGTTGCCCAACCCAACACATCAATCCAATAAACCTGAAAGGACAATTAGAGCACCGATCAAACTCATTCCTCAAGCGTCATTATCGATTCTCGGTCAGTGCATCGAGTGCATCAACAATGACTCCCGTTACTCGTATGTAACTGTCCGCGTTGTTGTAACTATCGCGTCATTACTGGTCTGGAGCCACCATCCCAATGCGTACCGATGTACAACAAGGTCATCCACCCACTGCCCCCCCCCCAAGGTCGCGATGTCACGACAATCCCTCTTGCTTTCACACTGACAGTTCCCACGCCGGAGTCGATTCAGCCCATTGACTCATTGTTGCAATTAATGATTTCCATTCTCAGAGACTAGATGCGTTTGTAAATAAAAAAAATACGACGAGTATAGAGAAAATAATGGGATAATGATGGAAATAATCATTCGCTCGTGGAGACGTGTTTTCATGATTTTTTCTTCTAATTTTTTTTTTTTCTTTTTCAGACATGGGATTCTAGTGCTTCTGTTGCGCGCAAGGTTGTATAACAGATGCCACGGCTTTCTCAGTGCCTATGACCCCGCTGAACCCGCGCTAACCCGTCGTCTCAAGTATGCGCTTCTGCTCCTCTAGTTGCACGCTCACGATTGAAATACTACCGGAGACATTTCTATCGGATGATTGAATGTGGTGAGTACATTTTCTTGTTTCGATCTTTCTGTCGTGACTTGGTGACTTGGGAGCATACGAGCCACTTTCATTTGAGAGTTGGCTGGTAATTACTGGTGATCTATGGGAGTTCTGGAGTGAAATTGCCATGTGGTTTTTGTTAGCTGGGATGTTGAAGATAAAAAAATTGGGGCTAGTAGTCTAAGACGGTTGATTGTATTGGGGGGGCCAATAATGAAGTCCACTGGCTCAGATTGAATGAAGGGATCTCTTATTCTGGGGATCGAGGCGGCATCTAGAGGCATACTAGCAGATAATAAGGTAGGAATCCTTGGAACGACTTCCTTCCAGTCTAACTTATCTGAGTAAGGTAGAATAGGGAACTCGTTTTTTAAGAGTAAACAATAGATTTCATTACTGTCTCAATTTGTTCAGAATGTGATAATCGAGAATGTTCATTCTAAATTTGAAGAAAGTTTTTATATTATTTTGAGTAACGTTGAGCGATAAGAGCGCAGGATGTTTGTTGCGTTCGTTGATAAATTAGGAATTCTTAATTGACCGATAGCTTATCGAGCCGGATGATGAAGGTAACGTAACTAGTGATGCTAGAAATTGTAATTATTGACGATAAGTAAAATCATCTCCCACTCAATGTTCATCAATATTAACTGGAATAAATTTATATTTTTGACATTTATAGAGTGAAAGAATATATTTTTAATTGCTCATAAAACGGTAGTAAAAAAAAATTTCAAAATTATCAAACCTCCAAAAATGGCGCGTTTTCCCACGCTCACAATCTTGACCTGCCCTTATCAAGGTTCTCCGAGATCCTATAAAATTGTAATTAATATATTTTTTTTTAATTAAATGAAAATCATAGTATCGTGTCTGTAATCGGGTAAACGCTCTGCTTATCTCAACGAATGAATGCCCATCAATATACCAATGAGTCTATTCATTAAGACATCAAAGAGTATTTGCATTTCTGAACAATTACGCGCAATGATTTTTTTTTTTGCAATTGCAGAAAGTGATTAAGATATTCTTGAGTGCGCGCTGAATCATACGATAATCGTAAGTAGCTTTGGGATATCTCCTTCGAATTCCTTCGTATTAGCTAGCTCACGGTTGAGAATTATTCTTGACACAGTTATTTGCAGCTTGATTAACAAAACAATCAATTCACCTTTGGCATCTCTCTCTTCGGAATGTTCGGATAATCGTAGATATTGATTGTACCAACTGTTGATTTTTTCGATTGAAAATTGTGAGGCTGGGAAAAATTATTTAAATTGATAACAGAAATGGGTGACAAAATATGAATAATTGAAATATGTATTTAAGTTCGAGAATAATTTATTTGGTATAAAAAGCAACAAATAACTATTCAATACGTCGCAATAAATTGACATATACTATTAATTAATACTGTAAGATCCTAATGCCATTGTCTTAACCAGCTTAAGTACAAAATGCCACGAAAATATTATTACGACCTTATTGTTAATTCATTTAAAGCACGTTTCAGAGGTCGTCGAACTCGAAAATCAATTCGATCACATAATTTGCTAATTGGTCAATAAATAATCAATAAATACTTAGGTGCGAGTGAATACAATAGTCCCTAACTGCAATAAATATTTTTATAAATAATCGTCAGTATATCATCTAATAACACATTTCCGTTACCTATCGGTCGATGTAGATACTCTACTTTTTTATACTTGTAGAGTATCAGTCAATTTGTTCAAATACCTTTGAATAAGTCCGTAATAAAGATTACGAGTGACAGGGTATTCCCTGATCTGAGGCGCTAAAATTATCTGTCATAGAGGATGACTTCGACTTTTTGCATTCCAGGAAAATATTGTGATATGCATTGGTAATACTAGCATTATGTGAGAATAGAAGGACGTACTACACTTTTTTATAAAGTATTAAAACGACGGCTTAATTTTTTTAGGATACCAAATTAAATTTCATGTTTTTTTGCGTTAAAGTTAATTTAAATTCAAATGAAAGTAGAATAATTCAGACAATGTCTTGAAAAATTAAGACAGTGGGTGAAAAATTGAAGGCATTTTTTCAATTACTTGCAATCCTATCCTAAATGTAAACGCTATTCTCTTAAATTATTAGAGACACAGGTAAATTTTAAGCGACGTCGAATTCACAACCGATGATTTAAATTGAAATTGGACTGAAAAAGTTTTTTCGGCTCGAAAAAAAATAAGACGTGGTCTTAGACACGTAAGGCAGTGGCCTAAAAATCTAGAGTCTTGAGACACTCCGTCGACTGCTTGAGAGCCGTCACTAACCGTTTAAGACACATGCGAATACTTCCTAATTCCAGTGTAAACTCATTACCTTGGCGTATGCAAAATCAATTTGCGTCAATACACCGAAGCCTGTTCATTTCATTTTTTACTGATGCGCTAACGTAGCATGACTTGCATCGAAATGACCATCGCAACAAAAATCTCGGACTATTAAGATGTCATCGATATCCAATCTATAAATACTTACACATTCACATTGCTCTGGAATGCCCAGGGCAGAGTGCAATAGAGAGTTTTAAGAGAGACAGTTCGTGAAAATTTTACGTGAAATGATTGCTCAGTAGTCGAATACATGCCTCCAGGCATGGAGATAGTCCTTGTACTTGAGGAGGATTCCCCAGTCGCGTACTAATCGTCTCGTCTCGTCGACGGGCTCTCTCTCGACGGCTGTCATGATACTCCGGGGGATTCTCTGGGGCATGTCGACCCCTGGAAGATACCCAATGTCACTCTCAACCTCGCACAGCATCATCTGGATGTAGGACTGCGTGCTCCTCAGGGCCTCCATGATCTTCTCCGTTGGCTCGTCGTCTATGAGCTCCTCAACAGCCACCGCAAATTTCTGGAGGTCCACATGAAACTTCGGCAGATGATTGGCAATCTGAAAGTCGATTAATCAAATTTAGCCAAAAGAAATATTAAAAAAAAAATTTTTAAATTGTCGCGGTAGTCTGGGCGACAATTCATAAACAAATTATTTACTCTTGTCGGAATTTAATCGCTTTTTCTGCTCGAATATTCATCGCCCCAAAGTTTCGCCGATTACCCGAATTAATACGATTAACTTTCTCTCCAATTCTCGATCACTTCCCATTAATATTCATACATCCTCCCGTGGCGTGCTCTCAACTCGTGTTATCACTATCCGCAAGGCCTCATTGCCCTCCCGTTCAACCGGTGAAAATTCAAAAACGTTAGCATAACCATGTGTGCAACGGTCGAGTGCAATCCCCCCACTTGATTGATTAACGTTAAATAACAAAATTTTAATGAGACAGTAATTATTATAAAGTACCAGGGTAACAGAAGCCCGGGTGGTCGGTACGATATAAGCGTTGTAGCGCGCGCACAGGCAATACGATACTTCATACTCGCCGGGTCGAGCAACTGCGTAATCGTGCGCCTGTCTCGTGTGGTTTTCGCCACCGATAACACGAGGTGATAGACAGTAGATAGCCCACACCTCGTTACCCACTCCCACCCGACGATTATTGAGCCACTGAAATTTATTTCACGGTTGATCGAGAGTTGCGTTGAAATGTAGAGTTCCTTGAGGCGAGGAACTTCCGCAGGACATTCGGGAGCTGGGGGGGAGGGGTGAGAAAATGTGGGGAAAGCTTGCGTCGTTTGGAAGGAAAACGAAATATTTCAAAAATCGTGGGTCTATAGACAGCCCGTCGGTTGCATTTCTCTGCATTTATTATTTATGATTAATTAAAAATATGGATAATTCTTTAGTGGGTTATAGAATCGCCAGAATATAATTCGAATGACTTGACAAGTGTTTTTACGGCGCTTGACCGTCCGTTGATCGCGGTCAACAACCGACACATTGGCTTTGTAAAATTGAATAATCTGGCGGCTGTCAATAATTTTTACAAAATATAATTGGCTTTCAAAACGTCTTCAGGACTTGAAAAAAATTTGGGACATTATTTTCGCGGCGTTCCACCAGTCGCGATCTGGGTCTGCATGATCTCGGGAATTTCCACTGATTTTGAAATCGATCTCTTGATTTAAGAGGGCATGTAAAAAAATTACTCACAGTTTGTGGTTCTTTTCCAGCTAATTTTCTTATGATACTGACGTCCTTCTTCCCTGGCACCCAATTCGGTATGTACTGGTGCTCGTGAACGCCGATTCTCACACGTTCGTACAGAAACTCGTAATCGCGACTGAGGTAGTCGGCGAGGGTGAGCTGATGCTGGACTTTTATGCTCAATAATATCGACTTGAGTTCGTCAACAATATTTCCTGATGGAGCGATGTCCGTATCGATTACTTCACCGCAAGGCAAGTGCCAGAATGGCTCCAACGATCTTGGACTCCTCGCTGGAGATGCTGGAGCTGCTGAGGTAGTCGCGATTATCGCGATAATCATGACAATTGTTGCACGAAACATCTCGATCCCGTTGATTCTCAGGTATCCAAGTATTTGGGGCTGGTGTAGTCAATTGTCGACGATTACTTCGACTGACGCAATTAATGATATTCAATTTCTCTCGATGGACTGAATTTCTGACAGCTCGAGGGCGATTAGATAGCCGATTCAATTGATGCTCCACGAGTTGTCGATGATCGCAAACTGAGATTGTCAAACCCTCGTGCTTCCTCCTTTATATATGCGATAGTGTAAACAAATCGTACGTACGTACAACGGCTCGAACGCCGAGTGTCTCTATCGGTATCTGTGGGGAAAAATATTGACGGGGGAGGGGGGGGGGGGGGGGGGGGGGGGGGGGGGCTGGTGTGCTTTTTCGCGCGGCTCGCGTCAGACGAGCCGCCTGGGGGCTACTCGTCATTGGAAAAATATTCAGGTTCTGGTGGGCTTGGTAATGCCGGGAAAAGCGGGGGTCTATTTAGGACTTAGCGGAATGTCTTAAGGATGTTTAGCCGTTGTCGATAAATGGGACTTTTTTTTTTCCGAGGGGAGGGAAAATGCGGTAATTACGTGGGGAATTCGTATTTTTGGTATTGAAAGAAATTGATGGCGATGACACCCGCGGAAAATAAGGGACACGATCCTTGGGGTTGACGGGAATTTTTGGGATTTAGATTCGGAGTAATACCGATTATAAGAATTATAAATAGGAGTGAGGGTTGAGAGGAATTAAGAATGGGGAAAATTTTTCTGAAGTTAGTTTTACCTGAAAAAATCAGGGGTACCTGTGGAAATAGAGGAAATATTTCAAATGTGTTTCGTGCATTTTATTTATTTAATTTTTTAATAGTAATTGATTGAAGGGAGGGTTCATTCATTCGCTTTGGATGGATATCTTTAATCCGCAATGTGAGAGCGGAAACAATTCACGAGCCTCAGTGGTAACAGAAAAAATTAATTTTCTGGAAATTTTGGAGTTGTTTAGAAATTCTTGGGACAGCGACACTTAATTTATCCTTGAATTAAAAAAAAATTGAATTACTGGATTAAGTTCACATTACTTTCTTGAAACAGAGCTAAATAAAGCCTGAATTGACGACCTCAAAATGACAATTCCGACTGCAAGTGCAATTGTATTACATGATAACCAGATATTTTCCTATCATAAAATTGGACAAGTGTCTTTGATTCCCAAAGCAAAATTTTTTTTTTATGAACTAATCCCATCAAAACCCACGCCCAAATAATCATCTCGAAGTAATCGTCATTTGATCGTTCTCACTCGACACCCAGTCATGGCCGCTTGAAGTGATGTATCACTCCCAAAAGTAATTGTCTTGTATTTACAAAATGACGTCTGGGTGTTGGACAATGTCCCCAGCAGGTACTGATAAGCCGCGGCAATGGGCCCGTTTGGACACACATCGATATCAAATAATTCCCACGTAATCTATGAATTAACGCGCGATATTATCGCCGGTAATGTGCCGATGTAAATGACTTTTTTATATTTTTTCTTTTGACAAAATTAGAAAGATTAGCTGAATAAAGAATTTGCATGCGCGTATGTCTGCGCATGGTGAATGTTTCCTGGAGTCCGCCCACTCCAGTTAGCTTTTGCGTTTGGAACTTTCCTCGAAGCAACGGAATGCAGAGTCATCCTGGCAGTTTTGCCGGGAATTATTTTCCAGCTGTTTGTACTTTCAACTACGCAATCATTTTTGCGATGTTTGTAGTGTGATTCGAGTGGGGAAGGCCAGGACAGAATAGGGGTGAAGACGTTATGAAGCAAAAGATGACATCATCCCACCGCGAGAACCGGTGTTTCTATGACGTCTTCAGTTGAAGCATTAGACAGAAAAATGCCTATCGGGTAAATTGGTGATGTCTGCGTTTTAATGTCTGGAACTGCTTGTTCCCCCGCCTAAAAAATTTATGGTAGATAAAAAAGTTTCACAATTGCTTGAAATCCGTTTGACATTAGAGAATTTGAGGTGAGGTCCCAATTTCGTGCGCCGCGCGATGACTCACTAATTGTCTAATGATGCGCAATGAATTTCCGTGAATTTTGGATACGAAATGAATAAGTACTGAAGTTGATTTCGATCGGTTTAGATAGGGACTCGCCCAATCCACTTCGCGCGATGATTCACTCATTATCAATTACTGAAATTTGATTACCTGAAAACTCAAAAGTCAAGTTCCACATATCAACTGCCCTCTTTTTACTGTACAAATTCCGCCAGCTTAAATTGCGCTTTCATTTACCAATTTTCATTTACTTGAATAATTATTTTTTATAATTAGCCTTTGATTATTGATATCAAAACTGGTGATCCCCTACCAAAAATCTTGAAATTTAATTTTTCGCGATTTCACGACTTCCGTCAATAGAGGAATCCCCGACTGATAAAATATTGATTCTTTTGATGAAATTGAGCTATTGCAATATTAATTCATCTTTTCTTATTTATCAGCTTCTTCATTAAATATTGCATCACTTGACATAATCAATGGCGGTTGTAATCCGTATGACACACGGCGGAACGAGGGATTTTATCAATGAATGAAACTACAGATACGCCAGACGCCTGAGGGCAGGCCGTGTAAGGTAGTGTTCCTATTCTTAGCCGGGATCGGCATTTATTTGTTTGCTGAAATGATACCAAGTATTTTCACGCGAACTCCCTCGCTTTCTCGGGAGAATAACCCATCGACACGTCACAATTGACGGCCCCGCGGGTTCTCTTTTGACGAGTTGATGTACCATCTCGTCATCTATTACTCACGTTTTGGTGGTTTACGAGCGCCAGTGACGTATGAGTTTCGGTGATTTATCGATTCTGGGGGCAGGAGGGGGGTGGCCACCACCTGCTGAGAATGCCAGCATCGGGCCATGGACTCCTGGTAGAATGATGTGTCTTTTCGAAGCTTTGAGTCAATAAAAATTCGCGAGAATTTTAACCCGATTTTTTTTTCTCTCTTCAGAATATTCTTCTGTCTCATCTTTCGGGTATGAATTATTTCTGTGAATTTTATTAATTGATTTTAGTAATTATTGATGAATTCGTCTATTTTTATGGGTAACAGAGATTTTCGCCGAAACTACTTCGCCCAAGGAAATAATTTCCTGCTCCTGCATAGCTCATAATCTCGTGGCATGAATAATCTCGTGTGATGTATCGCGCAGGTCCTCGTACATGCATATCGATGATTTTAAAATGCGCCCAACGACTTCCTCATAGCCCCCTGATATGTACAATTAAATAACGAGAGTCCATTCAAATTATTTGTAAAATATTTTTCCATTTAAAAAACGCGGACGAATTGCTTCTCCCTTTACATGGTAGTTATGTTTTTTTATAAATTATCAATTATTTCCAACGATTCCAAAAGAGCGTCTTGTCCATATATTACATTTACTGAAAGAGCAGTTCATAAAAAAATCCAAATTCGCAAAAATCAACTGAAAACTTAATTTTTCATATTTTCAGATTATTCTAATGAATTTTCTCTCATTACAATTATTTAATTTGTTGTTTAAAGAATTAATAGCTCCGGAAATTGGAGGGAGGACAGGAATTGTAGGGATCAGGTGAGTTTGGAAAATAAAGTCAGACGTAATTTACGAAATGGTAACGTGGTATAATAAATAGTTTATCATAATACAAATAAGTATACGTGTATGCCCAATAAATACACTATCAGTAAAATCCATAAAAAATACATTACAATAGATCTATAAAATACCAGGCTAAATTCATTTAATTCGCAAGTAGAAAATGGAAATGTCAATTCAATCCAAAAATCTTATCCATCAGACAAAAAAAAATTGTCACGATCCACCGATGGAATGTTCTTATCAGTCGACGAATGTAAAACAAAGTTTCCTCTCATTACAATTTTCTCCCAAATCAATCACCGATTAGTGAAAGAGAGACTAAAATCTTTTAATCAGCGAGGTCCGAAAAACCTCAATTAATCAGTTAGTGTATAATCTAAAATTCCCTTAGGATACTCTCATACTCGAATTCCTATTTTGTAAAAACAACATTCATCAAAAATCTTACGTTCACAATATCACAGCTATTAACTTTAAGCTCGCCTGTGCCGCGCGTTAAAGCTACAACAAATAAATAATTTTCCTATTTCATCCGAGTTACTTATGGAACATGAAATTACCCGCAAAAGGCACACGATCAGAGTGAAACACTCACTATTTACAAGTGTCTATTTTTACAGGGGAAACTTGTCCACTGAATATTGCAAGTTACCAAGGATGATAGGGCGTCAAAAAAAATCAAGAAAACTAGAAAAAATGTATTACAAAATTTACCCTGAAAGCGAAGTCCAGCAAAAATTTGAAGCACTTTAGGAAGTCTAAAAAAAAATAATTCAGTTGGAAATGAAAATTTTTCGCGGAGGAAGATCGCGAAATGATAAAATTAGACAATAATAGTAAAAATCTGCCACTTTTTGGGGTACGCAGGGGAAAATATTCAAATTTCGGGATTGTTTTTTTTTTCTGTAATAATTTTTGTCGTTTTGGCATTATTTTTTTTTTATCGTAAAGTCAATTCTATTGCCCTAGCATCCTCACTCGTTGATGGAGGCATTTTCTGCATTGTAATACTGCTTTTAACTCTTACATAGCATTTTTATAATACTGGTCTCAAGTCCGTGGATGGTGTAGATACCCTGGTTATTAAATTCCCTTCGAATAATATAATTAATTTTTTTTTATAGGAGAATGTGTGTTTGGAGACAACTATTCAAAGTACTCGTAATATTATAATTTGAAACAATAAAAAAGACGTGGACGTCGTTTGAGGGAAATGACTTCCCAAATAATTTTCCTCTTCGTTCAGATGCGCTAATTAATTCTGAGTAGAAAAATCCAACGACCAAATACCCATTGAGCTTTAAAAATCCTCAAGATGAATATGAAAAATGGAATAAATAGTTGATGATCGTAATCCGCGAGTTAGTGTCAATTGAAGTGTAAAAATAGACTGTATGATTTCACTGGACAATTTTCCGTCGCCTATTTCTCATGAGCCGTCGTCTCATTCCGCGTCGACGGGCCTGAAGACCCTCTCCACTCGGTCCAAGGCTGTTTTTCTTCCTGAATTGACCATTTGGATTTTTCTTCCTCTCCCCGGCCGGTCGTTTCCCCTTCATCCGCACAACTTTCTTCGGATTTTTCGGCTTGGGACGGTAAGCAGACAGTGGCTTAACAGTGTTGGGATCGCATGTACCGGGGCCCGTGGCGGTTGCATTGCGGAATGCACGAGTCCAGTCGTTTAAGAAGGCCTGATAAAGTCGAAGGACACCCCAGTCCTGAATAAGCATGAGCGTCAGGTCTCCCTCGGTCGCCCAATCCGGACTCTCTGTGACGATCTTCGCCTTGTGCGCCACGGGGAGTTGAAGACCGAGGTTTAAGATTGCCGTTTCTACTTCGCAGAGCATCTGAGAAGGAGGAGAAATGAATTAGACGCTATGAGAGAAGAATAATCGCGAGAAGTGGGACATTTGGTGGGTCTCTTGTCAAAATTTCCGAGGGATTCCGGAAATTCTGGAAGGCTCGAAAAAAAATTGGGAAGCGAGCGAGAAAATATTTCCAACAATTCACTCGATAATTATTTTGAGTTTCGGCATTGACATTGTTGGAATATACAACAATGTCTTCTCGGCTTTCCAAAAACTACTCGACAAATATTTATGACATTGGGGAAAGACGATTTCTCGAAAAGGACTCATTTATGAGCGGTGGTACTGCAAAACCGAGAGCGGTTTAGTCCGAAACATGTGTCCAAATTTGAAGGAACGTTCTGTTCTCTAGGGTCATAATGTTTTCCTTGAGTTTGTTAGAAAGGGTCCTTCATTTTTATTATAGTTCAGTCTTTCGACCACTGTCTGCGTGAACAGTGGTGCCTTCCTCGTGTTAAATAAAGTTTATAAGAAAATAAATATTCAGTGTTGTAGCTGAATTATTTGTTTGATTTTTCCCATATTCTAATAGACATCGATCCCAAAATTGAGTAAAACATGGAAGACGCTGCTCACCCTCAACACCTCGTTCTGCATTCCCCCGACAATCTCGTTCCGCCTATTGATCGTTCGTGCCGCATCGATATTGGACTTCAGTCGAAATTTCCTCAGCGAGTGAAACGTAATGGCGAATCTTTGGAGTGCATCGTGAAGTCGCGGCAACGCGTGCTCCGCCTTTTTACTCTTCTCGTTGCACCACAATTCACTGTAATACCACTCCAGCTGGTTCTTCGGGAGCCAAGTCATGTGGTACTGCCCCTTCAGCACTTTATAAACCTGCGGACGTAATACGACCTTCGTGTTTACACTGTCATCCAGATCAATGCTGCAATTATCGCGTTTTTAGACTCATTTTTGCTCTACTTTTTTTCGCGTGTTTTCGCTTCGGCCGCAAATTGAGGAAAAAAGTGACTCTGGTGACAAAAAAAAGCTTGCAAAAGGGTAATTTTATTATTCTCATTGCTATCCAGTAGCCACGTTTTCTTTAATTTATATGATCGTTCGAATTACATTTTGCAAGATTTCAATAATTTTTTTTCAACATAACTCACTCAAAAATAAATACCGCATTTTGTTTGAAAAACAAGCCGACTTGTTGTAACGTTAAATCTTTTTAGCCGGAAATGTGGATCGTTTTTTTTCTCCCGAGTTGCAGTGGCTGAACATGCGGTGGGATTATCTACTGTCAACATGCCGGGACAATGGGAGGAATTTGAAGGATATGTGCCACGGGTCCACAATGCCCGTGTTGTTTAAAAAGTCATCAGGTGTAGTGTTAAATCGACGTGGGATAATGGAGAAGCTTTTGTAATAGATACGCGTGGAAATGCGAAGTGGAGCACACGTCGCGACTGCTTGACTTGCAGGGATACAGACTAAACAATATCTCAGTTGACAGTATTTTAAGGCGCCATAAGGTGCCGAGAGGCTGGACAATTGTTTTGAAAATAATGTTCTTTTTTATCTCGAGGCTGATATTAATGGCTTGAGTCTTTTTTGGATGCCTTGAAATTGAACCCTTAGGTGGTTGCGCTTTGAGCGCGGCGCTGCACTTTTAACTATTTTCGAAATTATCACTAAACCATTGGGATTCATGACCTGGCATTATAGGTATTCCTCAACTATTATGTTATTATGGCTTTGATGG
>JAPYZN010002735.1:0-19428 GCA_030522865.1 Psyttalia lounsburyi | reverse complement strand
ATTCGCGTATTCGGACGGCTTCGTGAGTGGTTCCTGCCTGAAATCGGGGACCCGAAGTTGATGTGAATCTACTACACAATTACCAAATTTATTATTGGATACAAAAACAATTGATACATTGGCATATGGTTGTAGGTCATTCTGTATTCCTCATTTGAATAGTGGGTGCTATGACTTCTATCAATTCCGTGGCAATCACTGGATAACGAAATTGTTGGCTAGTTTTATTGATACCCAATATTTGCTGCGTTGAAATCATCTATCGTGCCACTTATATGGTTTTTGTTCAAATATTGGAGACTAGCCATCACTATAATATCAGCATGGAAAATTCGAAATGGAAAACGACAACTGAAAGAATCTATGCAAACAAATTCATTTAGATAAACGAGATTTATTTGATACCAAAAAATATTTTCCTGTTAGTCTTGATAATTTGAAAAATTGTGAAATCTCTTGATAAATAATTTTTAATTGATTTATGAAAAGATTTCATCGTTTTTTATGAGAATAAAGAGAATGAGAATTTATTGTCTGGAGATGCGTGTGTGACTGAAACAATTCCTTACAAAATATCACAACTTTAAAAACTAACGAATGCATTCTGTTTTGTATGAAGTAAAAAATTTTCATCAAAACTAGGGCTTTCATCTCTTCCTGATATCGTCAAAACACAACAAACAACAGTGTCTTTCGTTTTCTCGCTTTTCCTCGGCAATTCTCTGACAAAACATGCTGGAGAAGCCATCAGACTGTTAAAGAGATCCTCAAGATCTGTAATACATGTCCAACGCAGAGCACTCACACCGCCAGACCCCATGTGGGTGAATTGTCACGACGGAATGCGCGGTAGTATTTCACGTCGTTCGCGTAACTGACGCTCGCTCGTAGGCATATTAATGGGCGTCGCGACGTAGAAACGCTGACACCCACTCCGTTAAGAAACCCATTAGATACTGCCCGCCGGACTAAGGTCGACCATTGTTTCCATAGTGAGAGCTGGAGTTGGTGGCCGCTTGTACAGTGGGGAAGGTAGAGGAAGGTGACTGAAATATAGTGCAGCCGTTGGTAGAAGGCCATCGGCAAGTAGTGTGGCGTGACCTGTACCGTCTCCGATCCTCACCAGGTCTCGAGTCGATCGATTGCAAGATCCTCTGGGGCTCTGATCCTCCATTACCAAGTGGCATCGATCCGCTGAATCGATGATCACGGAAATGTCTCGACGCCCGTACGCTCCCGGTGGTGCGACGCCCAAAATGTCTAACTAACATCAAAGCTCTGCTGTCCTCGATCCGGAGCTGGAAAGCCAACTACGCATATGTCTTGCCCACCCTGCCTCCCCCACTATGTCTTCAATGCTGGGACACTGACTGGAACATGGTCACAACTACGTTAACATGCTGTGCGATAAACCATTATGATTATGCTGTGCTACTTGTGTTACGTCCACTGGACAATATCATTTGGATCTGTATTGATTCACTCTGGCCTTGATGGCATTATTGCATTAGCCTGTTTGCCAGTGGAAAAGGACTGGCGAGGCTCGAGGGCTCTTGATTGCTGCTATTCGAGTTAGCATCTTGGAGACGTCGTAATTTGAGACGATCAGAAAAAAAGAGTTGATTATTGAGTGATTCTGTAATGCGTGCAATAGTGAAGAGCTACGGTGATTCTTTTCTGGTTTTCTGATTTTAATTTTTTTTTCAATTCTGATTTTTAAAATATGACTTATGAAGACGAGATGAAGAACAATAATTTTTTTAAGACTTTGTAAATGAATGAATTACGAGCGGAATTAATGGGACAACGAGCACTGGAATAAAATCGCCAAAATGACGGCGAATTGGAAGAATAAGGAGACGTTGATTCTCGGTCAAATTCTTATAAAATATTCAAAGTCTAATGAAGACTCCATATCGCAGTGGAGCCAAAAATAGAAGATTTATCAATAAATTCCTTCTCCGCAAAGGTAGAAAATCAAACTGTGCCATAATTAAATTAAATTTCTGCAGCTATAAGTAGAAACTATAGAATTTGGATAATCATTCCACCAATACGGGAGAGTTGGAATGTGAGAGTCAAGACTGATATATGGCATATTGGTAAATTGGATCAATTATTCTCCATCTTCCTTCGATATTGATACTTAATCCGAATGACGATTAATATCATAATGACATTTAGTTTTTATATTCTCTGAAATTTTCATGTGTTTTCATCTCTGGAGAAGAGAATCAATCAATTTGGACGTAAAATCATCGACGTCTAGTTCTTCATACACTTTCATCAGAGAGACTTATACTATTTTAAATGAAAAAATAGTGAGGCGATAGCGGAAGTTTCAAATTAGGAGATGGGGTTATTCCTTTCCTTTGAACTCGGTGATTGAGTGCTAGCGACAGTCATATCTCAGAAAAATTTGCAGATTCTTTCCAGCATCAATTTTGTATTCATCCAATACAAAGGTCCCTGATTCGTGATTCACTGAGTCGAATACTTTTAGTATTTTCGGTAATCTTCTCGTTTCTTGGTACGAAAATAACCTATGTTTCCAGCTAAGAAATTTTTATATTACCCTAACAAGTAAGAAATTTGGAACCTTCCAAGAATACAGGGGAATATGTAAAATAACTTGACGTATTTTTGTACTTTAGTACATGATATCGTCAAAAGTATAACGTTATTCCACAATTCCATATTGAAATGATCTTATTTCCTTTCATGAAAGACAATATATATTTCTAGCATAGAACAAGGATATAAGCTTATTCCTTTCCTTTGAACTCGTTGCGATTGATAGCTAGTGACAGCCTTCATTGAACTCACATTTAATAAATTTTTCCGATAAAATGCAGAAACATTGCCCCATCCATCTTGCCATGTTTTTCACAATCTACGACTTATTCGGTAATTTTCTTCCAACTTTTATTTCCACCCGAGAAATTTTCGAGTCTCTCCGAGATCCAGTGAAATATCCACCAACTATCGATAACTAAAAGCTAATCGATAAGACCGTCACGTCGTTACCTCGGCGAATCATTGCAATTCTCCCAACGTCATGGAATATGTGAGTACACGCTGGCCCATAAACTACCAAAGTAAAACCTCTATTTCTCGCAGCATCCAATCAGTCCTCACCGCCAACATAAACAAACTCTATTCAAATTTCATGAGCCAGAATTTTCCCCCGATATTCCACTCCGCATTATCCAGAGTTATGGGAAGTTTATTTCGCCCGCCCCTACCCGTTGAATTTTTATCAGTGTCCGAAAATTGTTGAATCAAGCTGCATCTGGAAGTTGAATAATCCATCGCGATCTGTATCGCCAAACTTTCGGAAGAGAGATAGAATGGATATATCCTGAGTTGTATCACACTGCAGCTGAGTAGATTCTAGAGACACCTGAGGGATTGAGTTGGGGAGCCTTCAGTTGATTCGATGATTAGTCGAGATTAGCTGGCATGAACACGCATGTGAGAGTGGTTTTGATGCATTGACATTTGATTCTCACGTTAACATGTAGCATCAGCATGAGGCCCCAGGCACATACACCAACACATGGACATCATTATTAAGTGAATTAAACGGAACGGTGCCTCTGTCGTTGACATTGATCCGAATATTATCAAAGGAGTGAGATCACAGCGGCACATACTGAAGACCAATTGCCACACCCAAGGATGCAATATCAATGAAATAATTGTCATACACCCAACGAACGAGACAATAAACCATGACGATGCTGTCATGCTGCACACTCACGTGGCGAGAATGCCACTGCTGGTGCAAAGCCCGCGAAACTTGAGCCGTCCCCGTGCTTCCGACTCTTATGCGCAGTCCGTGAAAAGCTCTTCTCTCACTCTGGCTCCCATCCTCACTCGAACCCTCTGTATTTCCCTCTGAATCCGAGGCATGCGCAATCAAAGGCCCTCTCTCTCACTTATTATCCCAGAAACTCAGCTGTGATCTGTCTCACTTTGGTATGGGGTATCGTGTGCTGCTACGTAGCTTTAGGTTCTCACTTAACCGTCGACTATCGAGGTGGCACCTTCGGGTACTCAAAGTTTTTCCAACAACTCAATTTGTCCCGGTTTTGTTTATCCATTTTTCGAGCGTTACTCGGCGGCAAATAACAAGTCGAGGGATTAATGCTGAGAAGAGGTACATGGAGAAACGGTACCATCGGTTGGTGCAGGAATTCTGATGAATTCCCCGGGGAGCGGGGACATTGAGCGCTGATTGTCTCGAGACCGCTCATAGTCGTCTTGGGCTTGTGTGCGAGTGAGCTAGTGGCGGGCGAGAAGGAGAACGGAATCGCTTGTTTTGGTGGATTGTATAGCTGGTGAAAATAGAACAGTGTGATTGTAACGGGGTGCTAGGGGAGTGTAAACAAACAGAGGGTTGAGTCATTCACACCGTGCAAAATTGCTCCACATCCGCGTTTTCGTGTGGTCGCGTGCCGAACCTTTATCAGAAACAGAATCGTGACGTTCGCAAGTGTTTCGAGAACGTGCTTGTTGAGCATTTTGATGTATGAACGGTCTTAAACAGATATGTTACTGGTGTGAAATAAACAGGAGGGGCTTTGGGGCATGATTAGTTTGTTTTCGGAGTTAACGTAGGGGTAGACGCTGAGGGATACAATCATGTGGTTCTGTTTGTTGCTAATGGGATGAGGTTTCTGGTCAATGGAGATGTCCTGTGGCCAGTGAACATTGACAGTTGTTTTTGTTTTTGGTTTTCTGGGTTGAGCTTTGCGTGGTACTAGTCACTCACCGGATAGATGGGCTTACGAGCACGTGATTAGGTGTTATTGGGCAAGCTTATGCTCGAATATATATGATATTGGGAATAAGTGACACGTGCAATCAGTTTGGGATAATATTTTGATGTGATGCGTTGGTAGAGACGCTGGATTATTTGAGTCTGATATTAGCGGGGAACAGCTATCTGTGTATCTTGTGTGTTGGTGGAATCGATACTTGGGTTGACACAGCTAGGTGTCATAATGAAGATGATTAATCGAGCGCTTTGGAGGATCTCGAGCTGGGCATCGCTCTTCAGAATTTTACTAGGTGAGTGAATTTCTTTTGTGTGGTTATTAGCTTGGATGGGTATCTCAATGAAATGTGTACATTGACTGAGCCTTTTTCATATATTGACAATCCTACGTTAAATGTGAAATGAAAAAAACCTCATATTTCCGAATGCCTTCGCGATTTTTTCAGAGAATTATATGAGATCAAGATTTTAGAAATTTTTTAGAGCTATGCCGTTTTTTTCAGCGGTTTATGAATTTTCAAACATTATCACTTTTTCAACTGATTTTTTTTTTGCCAAAAGCTAAAATAATTGGATTTGAACAGTAGAAATTGAATTTTCATCTCCACACAATGGAAGATAATGACAAGAGCTTCAAAATAAGCGCAATTAAATTCAAATTATTCCACTTTAAAGCCGCTATTGCATAATCAATTTTTTTCAGAGATTATTTCAGGACATTCTTACGGATATCTTCACTGCAGGACAATTATTATTTTACACTTGTTCCCTGTTGAATTAATTGTTTTCAATGTGGTCAGAAAAATACGTTGAAAAGATCATCAATTAGATCATTTATCATCATTTATGATGACTATCATTGTGAATGGAACTTGGATTTTAAAGAAGTAAGCTAGGTCAATGAATATCAGTGAACGAGAGTAGAGAGCTATCTAGCGTCAGGAACAGCCTTTAAATTCTTGGCAATAAAGATTTTTATAGAATAACGAATCAGTCCACCTGGACAGCAGCAGAACCTCCAATAGACCTTTTTTCAAGATGGGCACGTTCGCTCAAAGTATAAGATAATTTACTACATAATTAGAACAATCAGCGGAAGGCTAGCGCAGATTTAACCATGAATAAATATTGATTTTCATTGTATTTAGAACAATCAAATTTTGTTTGCCACGGATTTAAAAATTTGTGTCTGAAGCTAGATTGCTCTCCACTCTCGTTGAATAATAGCCATCGACCTGACTTGCATTCTGTTAATCCAAGATCTATTCACAATGATAGTCATCACAAAGGATGAGAAGTAATGATAAATTATCTAACCTAGTAATTTTTTCAATGAATTTTTCTGAAGAAGATGGAATTAGTTCATTTAATAAAGAAAAATTATGAAATAATAATTGTCGTCCAGTAAAAATATCGGTAAACATGTCTTCAATCTACCTTTAAAATTTCAGTGAACATAAATTCTATTCTAGAATGATTTTCGAGTGAAAGACAAAATGGATTTTGCAATAACGGCTTTACAAATAGAATAACTTGAATTTAATTGCACTTATTCTGAAGCTCCTTTGATTATCTTCAAATATGTGGAAAAAAAAATTCAATTTCTAATATTTAAATTCAATTATTTCATCTTTTTCTAAAAAAAATTACGTTCATAAAGTAAGAATTTTTGAAAATCCATGTCACCGAAAAAAAATCTAGTGACTCTAAAAATTTTATGAGAAGTTGGGTTCATATTACTACTTCTCACCAAAAAATCGCAAAATCAATCAGAAACATGGGGCTTTTTTCATTCCGTATTTGACGTGGAATTGCTCATATTAGTGTTGATCTTGAGGTTCTTGACATAAAAATGCGGATTGTTTCATTTTATGTAATTTCAGAAGTGACTATGAGGGGAAAATCCGTCACTTTGAAGGATGAAAAGATATTTCACCTATAGATATATAGAGGATGAAATGCTAAATCTGAGAATTTTATTTTTAGATTAATTAACCAAATTTCTTGTTTTTTCGAGTCACCCCTTCACTAAAGTTAGACATTTTCTAAGATCAAATCTATCTAGAGGTGAAACATTTTTGAGTACAAAATTGCAGTCCTCACACCTTCGCCCTTAATTAGGTTTGCGGTATAGTTATATGACCTATACCAAGAATGACATTTCCTTCTCTTTCTGTCTAAGAACTAATCGAATTTGGAATTCTTCACGGGGGCATAGACTACTGACACAGATTTCGGTATTACTAAGTATAGCTATGGATAGTTTTACTTATCCACTTCAACTTCGATCGCTTCCGGTCAATTTCTTTGTGTACCCATGTGCACTCTTTTCCACTCGCCCTCGGGTGTTTCTAAACTTCTGCTTTATTGTCCTCGTTACTCCGTAATTCACTGCTCGTCAAATTCTATTCTCTCTGGAGACCGTGTAGTTTTAAAAAATTGGCTATTTATTGTAATGTTGGAGAAAACGACTGGTAGTCACGTTTTGCGACACACGCAGACAACAAAACTATTCTCGGAATTTTCCAGTCAATATTGAGAGGAAACGATTTATATGGGTGACGAAATATTTATCACGATTTTCATGCGACCGTAAATGGGGCGGAGGGAGGAGGGACCATAATAACCGAGTGATTGTCATCTGCCCTCGTTGGATTTATTCAAACAAATTAATATGTCGAACAAAATCTAGGATTTGATTAATGAAAATGTGTACTTCATTAAGAGTTTTATGATGTTGGGGACAAAAATCTCATCTTCTACAGATTCATGATTGAATTTGAATTATAATTCATGGCCGATGTACACAGTACGGAATAATTATGGATTTGAGCGGGATAATGAACAATATGAGATAATCGAATGGTAAATTTTGGCGAGACTCTGGAGCGGGCATGTCGACCTTTGTGGTGACAATATTATAATTCGTGGAATAATTAACTTCGCTATTTTTTGGTGATTGTCAATTGCAGGAAAGTGAAGCGGAATCGGAGGAAACGATTGTAAAACATTAAAGGATCAGACGATTTGAATTTGAACACGCAATCATTTTAACTTCTTCAGGTTTTGTAAAATTGATAACATTCATTCAGTATAAAAATGAGAAATTGATTACCTCCAAAGCTCGAAACAAAATAATATTTTAAAAATGCAAAAATTGCAAAACTGTATTTCTCAGTTTATTGAAATAAACTCCTGGCACAAAAGTTTAACATTCCAAATTCGAGGTAAATTTGCAATTTAGACTTCTGTTGTACTAAAAAGTGCAGAATGAAATTATCAATATTACAATAATATCGGCGGACAGATCTTCGTAAATTTCGAATGGAGAAAATAATTGTGGCTCAACAGGTAAAGCACTGGTTATTGCCAGGACTAATTGAAATTCACTTAGGTGGAATGCAGCTCTCTTATACCATTCCCGAAAGTACGGGTCGGGTGTCGATTACATATGGATTACAGTTGGGCTACATGGGAAATTGTTAGCTACTGAGATGATACCCCAGGGAGTATAAACCCAGTAACTATCCAGAGAGCATTCCCTGCTAGCTACAAATGTGCTTCTGTCTAGGATTTGACCTATGATCCATGAAATCCTATTCTGAAATTCTGGGGATTATGCCCTGATCCGTTGGCAAACCTATCACTGGTGACCACCCGGGAATCAGGTAAATCCAGTGATCAATTAATTAATTTGACATTGAATTCTGGTGATTGAATGAAGCCATTTGTCATTCACATCCCTCTCCACTCGCTGGTAATTGATACACGAAAAATACTCGTTAAGTTATCCAAATTTTTGTTTAAATAATGGCTTTGTCCAATTTATTTTAGTGATGCTAGCGAGGAAATATTTATCCTGCGGTATTACATTGCGATAATATCATAAAATTCCCGACAGAAATCATGAGTTTCATCATTGCTGCCAATTTAAAAATTTATCAATTTATAAATTCATTGGTTTTTTCTTCGTAGCCATTGTGCGGTTGAATTCGAGGAGAACTTTCAGAACGCAGATTCATTAAAACTTCCCTCTCAACTTCAAAGTTTTATCTATCTGGGTCACAGGATGGTAAACTGAATTGCGAAACAATAAATATTGACCATTTGAGGAACAATTAGGTGGGATAAAGCTTTTGCTGATCAAAGGATTTACATTCATTAACTTGTTATTAATGTTTACATTGCTTTGACAACAAGTGAACATCTTTTCACTCGATTCCGAATACTTCATAAATTGCCGGAATATAATTCTGCAGAGTACCTACCATTGATATTGGGGATATTTTTTATGCATGCTAGAAGTGAATCCACTCCATCATGTATGAACTGTTGAGTAACGAATGTTAATTACTCCCATGGTTGTCTCATAATTTCAATAGGAACGAACAGTGGCTCTTCAATTAAAAGAGTAATTTATTTGAATTCCGTATAACTTTGCAATTGAAATTTTCTTAGTTATTATAATTATATTTTTGTTGTATATTAATTAACTTATGTATTCATTTCAATGGAAATGTTCCAATTTTACCGAATAAATGAATCATTCATTTTGAATAGAGAATTATACGCGTACAGTTTGAACCGGATGCTAGCTTCATTTTAAAAACGGGTCTTTTGATGAGAATATAATAGATATAAAGTTGGGTTAATTCAATAATAAATGAAGAAATTTGTTGTGTCTATTAATTATGGTTGAGTAAATTAACGAATTATAATTTAAGAATGGCAACCGATAAAATTCAAGCCCGTCCGAAAATAATTGACATGTTATTGAGAAATTGATCATAGTTTTGAGGGCAGTAATACTGAGTTTTCGATCTCAAAAAACAATCAAATTTCAAGTTATTGAGCAGTGTTGTGATCAAATCGAGAATAGCCAGTACCAAAATATCTCAAAAATTTTCCTAAAAGCACTAGATAAAAATTTGAAAAAGAACCCACCAAAAATCTAGTCAACAATTCTCGCATCCCATCTCAATAATAAAATCACTGTGATCTATTTTTCCATCATCAACGAAATGCTCCGTCTGCCACTAGAAATCTGGAAAACGATAGTGGTCACGATTCGCTGGTTCATCGAAATGAAATCGAAAAAAATGGAAATGGAATTGGACAGTAGCCAAAGACACGCTGGTGTGATGGTATACACAGAGAATAAAAGCAAAACCATTAGGAGAGAAAAAGAAGAATTATTCTGTATACAGTTGACAAAATTTCCCGACATTTCTCAACTCACCCTAGCATTGTCTCCTTCCACTTCTACTTGTCGGAGTAACTGGTGCATCTGTGTAATGCCAGTGGGCCTGTGTACAAGTTTGCTCTTCGTTATATTCGACACAACCCGAAGACGAAAAGCCAAATTGCTCCCAAAAGCAAACGACCCGTTGGTGAATGTCGTCAACTGGCTCATCGATTCGTACCAAAAGTATTGAACTCCTTACACTGATATTGGCAACGATCTGTATGCTGTGCCAAACGAGCTACCACTGCACAATCAAATTGAATGTTGTTTCTTTGTACGAGAGATAGGAGTTTTGAAATTTATTTCACTGCCTGAAGTGGTATAGGCATACGGCCTTTTCAATCAATTTGTAGAGATATATTGAGAATGCATTATCTTGCCGTAGAATTCGGTACTACATTTTTTTTCAAGACAGTGCAATTTTACTTCGCAACTTGTTTTTTCAAAAAAGAAAAGTGGAAATGAGAAGCTTGAAAAAATTATGTCAAGGAATTTCTAGAGAGAGTTTAATGAAAATACGCTTGAATTATCAAGCGAATCCGCCAAGTTTTTCCGTTAAATTTGTCTAACTGCCTTCCGGTGTAAAAACTCTACCCAGAAAAATAGGGGCTTTTTTTACGTCCAATAGCTGAACAAATTGTTCAAATTTTTACAGCAATCCACATTAAGTTGCAGTCTTTAATTAACATTTCAGTGTAGCGTTCATTCCCCTAGGTTATCCAGGATTTATTGATTTTTTCTTACCTTCCTTGACTACCTCTTTATTATCTTAATTTCCACCCGAAGTCTTTATGACATCCTGAATTTTCCTGATGTAGATAGAGTTTATTGAAATTTCTAACGCAACCGTGACAGCAAGTTGGTAAATATTTAAACTGGTACTTTCAATATTTTCAAGGATAGAATATCTTAATTGATCTGACAAAAAAAACTGATAAGGCGGGAGGGCTATTGATAACATCTATCTTTTTTGTGCTGTCGCTGGGTCATTAGCACGCGATACTATAGCTTTTGGTTGAAGTCGAATAATCGTTAGTTTGAAATGAATTTTTCTTTAATCTCCTGGAAATTCCTTGGTGAATTAAAAACTTTGGTTATGCTCAGAGTATTTTTATTATGTAGTTCATTATACGTGGTACAATATCATAAGCTTCAATTATGCCACGCTACGTTTTTACGATTTACATGCAAAGATTTCAAATTTATTTTTAAAAAGAACAGAGAAAAAGAAACTGACATATAAAGCATGTGAGAATAGAACATGAAGTACGCATATCTTATGGTGAAAGTGGAATTATAATAAAAGTGGAATGACTCTCTAATTTGATTTCTCACAGAAATTGAAGCGGAATCGATTGCAAAACTCAAAATGTGCTACTAAAATGTAAACAGGTTAGAACTGGCTTTGGGGTTCACGTTAACTATCAACTACTATTAACAACTAATGCGAAAAAATATACGACCCGTCTTCGTTGACTAATTTACAGTCAGACAGTTCATTGGAATTAAAAAAGAAGGAAGAAACTTCTGTAGTAGAGCTTTACATACTAATTGCTCTGACCCGGTGAACTTTCGAGATGTACTGGCCCAAGGGCTGCCGGTGGGTGGTAGTGAGTGGGCGATGGGTTGGCGGGTAGGGCGGGGCGAAGGGGGAGGGGGAGGGGGGTAAAAGCACAGTAGCGCGAGGTTGTTCTGAAAAAGAGAGCAAGAAAACGAAGACCGGCGACTGGTCTCCAGAGTATTAAAGCAATTTAAGAGATCGTGCTGGCGTACAGAGACTTTATACCCATACGTGGTTGGAAGATAAAAAAACGAAAACATTCGGGTTGAAAAAAAAAAAATTCTCAGAACTAAATTAAACTTGCAAAAAGGTTGAAATAATTTCATCGTGGGAATGGAGCGGGAATATCAAAGCATTCAAACTTTGTTCTGTCTATTTTTTTTCAATCGCTGTAAGTTAACATTTTAATTGAAAAATTCTTCAACTTTAGGGAGGCAACAGCTACGAGAGTTTTGTTTGTAGAAATAGTCTGGAATTAACAGCATCAAAAGGGATGAGAATTATAACGAATGAAGGGGAAACAGGAGAAAATATTTTTCGAAGAAACTGAAGTAAAAAAATCAGTTGTATGCCAAATAGTTTAATTCTGTTAGCATAACGTCTATTGATTTATGCATTAAATATTGACACTAATTGTGAATTTGAATTAATGGTGGGAGACGTCAACTCTTCACTTTCTGAGATAAATCAGAAAGGGTAAAAAGGGTTAAAGTCTATTAAACCTGACATAGTTGAATCCGATTGAATTCCATTGATGAGAGGGGGGACATTGGACATAGAAAGAAAACGATAAGATTTTATGCCACACGAAACTATTGATACGATTGGAAACAGTCGTCTACGAGCCGAAACGAGGCAGTTTCAATGGTGGAACACGATTTGGTCGTTGAATGGATGGACGTGCCAAATCGGAGCGGGAGGAGAAAATGTTGCACCTGCAGTGATCGTATTTACTAGATGACTGGAACATCAGTATCGTTTTACAGTGAATGTGGTAATTTAATTGGTCCACCATCCCCAATATCTCTTTTGTACCTTCGGAAATGTGGTTAATATTCCGTTAAACTGACAGTCATATGCAGTTGAGAGTTTGTGTCATTGTGGCATTAACGAAAAGCCCTGATATTACAGTTGGATTGCTTCAACTAATGCAATTATTAACGAAAATTCATTACTATGATTTGGAGAATGTCGATGGTTGGAATAGTGGTTGGAGTGATTGCGATAACGAGAATCGCTTGGGTAATGGGTAAATGGAAAATTGTGTAAATATTTGGCCCAGCAGAAAGAAAACGTAGAGCACAAGCTAATAAGCTATTTCCGGCCAATTATGCACGAAATTAGGTCCTGTGTATTTCCCTGGGAGACATAGGATTCTATAGGGAGTAGGGGGTGGACTCGGTAGACGGAGGAGTCAGTGAATTCTCAAAGGGAGGAGAGGAAAATGCATGCAGACAATTATTGATAGACTTATCAATATTTTCCTCCGGGAATTTGTACTGTTTTACAAATCAACCAGAACTTGAAAAAACTGGTGACAATGAATTATGTTCCTCGTTTTTTGGCAAAAATAGCAAAAATTCAATTCAAAATATTTAGCAAAGTAATTGATCCATCCCCTGGATGCGCAAATATTTACTGAAGCCTTAGGAAATTCCCAGCGATGTGCAAAAACCCCGAGCACAGGCAAATAAGCCATTTCCCCACAATTACATACGAGATTACGTCCTCCATGTCCCTCTCAAAGGATCCTCATGAGACTCGGGGATGGAATCGGTACAGAGGAGTCAGTGAATCCCCACAAGGGAAAGTAGAAAGGTGGCAGTGCCATTCCGATAAGCCTGCGGCTTCCGACTGTACGAAGAACGAGGAAGGAACAAGTCCGAACGGTTATTGGCCTCGTAGGGATTGCATCGGTGGTAGTTACGATGAAATATCAGGACACCTCTCGATGTGTGGCTACAACCGTATCGACGTAGCTTGGTGTATGCCGACACAAACGTAGGAAAGATGTCGAGGGGGTGATAAAGAAAAAAAGGGTTTTCCTGGACAATTGTGCAGCGTCAGAGGTTTCTCCCGGGGATGGGGAAAAAAAGACGGGACGACGAAGGTGTCTTTTATTATTTTCACTATCTTTTATCTACGACTGCACTCTCTCATTCTTATACTTTGCCAATCGAGACGGAGATTTTTGGTTTATGCCTGAATTTTCATTCAACTAAAAGCATTCCAGTAAATTTCGTTGAATATCTCATATGTCTTTATTTCAAATATTTATGGGCGGATTTTTTTAAGGAGTTAATCAAATTGATTTGCGGGAATGTTGCGACGGGGATTCTTTTCATTCATCGGCATTGGTAGTAAATTGACATTTAATTTATTTGATGAAGTTTATTCATTGCGGAGAAATTTTACGGTCTGTTAATGGGAAAAGTCAACTATTTTTATGAATTTAGTAAACTAGGCATGAAAAATGTATTTCTGGTAGTGCCAATATTTGATAGATTTGAACAATTTGGCGAATTTTACAGTTGGAGATGTTTTGTAATTAGACAATGTTGAAGTTTTAACTCAATACTTAATTATATTGAAGAATTCTCGGCTGTTTGATTCGCAAGAATTTCGAAATATATTTGAATTTGTGTGGAATTAAAATGAGACGAAACAATTCCAAATAGTCAACAGGAAATTTAAGTAAAAAGACCGTTTTAACATCGGGTATGACTATGCCAAATATTTATGCGGGTTTTTGTAGAAGTTAATCAGATTCCCACGAAAACATTGGTATCGGGAATAGTAATTGTATATCCGGGGCCGGTGGTAATTAAACATGTGAGTTATTTATTGAAATGAATTAATTACTTCGTAATGCAAACATAATTGGAGGGGGCTCTAGGATCGCTTGATTTCGTTCGAAATATCAAAGGATGTGCCTGAAAATGGTGAGGCAATTGTGAATATTCGTGGTTGAGTGATTAATGGCCAGTGGATTATTGCTTATTCACATTTTGAAATTTTTACATCTCCAATGAAACTAATTTAACCATTGCCCATGGCGATTTTGCAGGACCATCCAGAATTGAAATAGTTGCAGTTTGGGGTGGGAGGGAACATTCTCGTGGCTGGTGAAATGGCTGGGTTGGCCTCCTTCAGAGACAGGGAAACTGCAAGAGGGATTGGCGGGATGCCCGAATAATTCGAGGATTTCCAACTTTCCGCGAGATTAATGAGGACCATCGATCGAATCCAAATGCCCTACCCACAGTCTCTACCCCCTTCCTCTCTTCCTCCCTTAACACGGAAGGAAAACGTGAATGGCTCGAAGATCGATCGACTGCGCACATTGGATGGAAAACCGGAATTGAACCCCCTACCTTTCGCTCCAGAGATGGGGTGAATTTTTATTCGTTTTTCTTGGGACGATGTATCAAACAAATTGCCCGGATTCTATACAATATTAACTTTCGTCGGGTTCTTTTTGGATTTCTTTCGGAGGTTTTTGGGAATAAGAATCGGCTGGCGAGAGGTGGGCATTGAACGGAAGATGGCGAATTATTGGGCGAATCTCGTGATTTTAATGGAGAAAATTTTTAGAGCTCCTTTCTTTTGAGACGAGAGATTGGGAAAGTGGAATTTTTAGTACACTTCGTCGAAATTTTCATCTCACTGTCGTTCCGATGAAATTGTCCTATTTTGTAATCAAATTATTGGAAAAGCTGAATTTCAGGTGGGTTTTAAAATTTCAAAATTTATCATATTATCAATTTTTTTCGTACTTCTTTGGAAATATTATTACATTGCTATTACATTGCATTTCTATAAAAGTTTCAAAAAATAGCATGCTTGAAAATAGAATATTTTATGGTAAAATCAATTGTAGTGTATAGATTTTGGTTTAATTATTCGATGATAATCCAAAGAAATTCGGCAAAATGGGCTCCACTCAATCTCAAATTTCCGTTTAATTAAATATGGATCTCATCCGAGAGTCCAATTTGTCCTGATTCATTCTATTCTTTCCACCAGTGATAGTAACATTGAGTTGACTTAGCGGCATATCGATCCGTCCAGAAATATGGCATTATTGCCTATCAAGTCGACGACGGAATTTACCGGGTCACCGTCTCAACGTCGTCATGCCTCTGTCTCCACCTCTTTATTTCCGACCGAATCGTTCGACTCACCACTACCACCTCAACCCCCTAGACTTTCAGGTTCTTTGTGCAAACAACTGTGCAGTCTTTCTTCCCAGTATTTGCCTCGCTACGGTCAACACACGCCAGTCCAGGGAAAATCACGTGACAAGATGGTCTTATTCGAGTCGACGGGGTACATTCTTGGAATGGGAATGCCGGTATTGGTGATGTACGAGTATCTAGTCATGCAGCCTGGCATATTGTCTGAAATTAAGGGTTATAAATACTCGGACGGTTAAAAATCGAGGGTATTTTTCAGTCAAAACGATCATCAAAATCATTCAACAGCTAATTCTCTTGTTTTATTTCAGACACTGTCAAATCTCGGATTGTACCTTTCCATAACGAAAAAAAATTGTATTTTTAATATGCAGAGTTCCTCAATTTTGAAGTAATTGCTTCAAAAAGTGTCAGAATGGAGACAACATTTTATAAATGGGCACCAAATTTAAGACGTTTATGAAGGATCAAAGGTCATGCAAGTTATTCAATGAGTCATTGAAAAATGTTTTTAGATCATTGGTTTTTTTTGAATTATATGAACTCTTAGACTGTATACTGTTTTATCAATAATAGTTATCAGAAAGAATTTTTCAACACAAAAATAATTCTTTTAATATTATTTTCTATGCTAGCTCGTGAAAAAAAACACAATGCTCTTAAAAAATGGAGAATTAATAGAGAGAATATTTATTGATGATCTGCCCGAAAGCAGAGAACTAAACAATAAAATCTTGAAGAATCTTCACAATATGATTGAGTTCGAAAGGTTATGGAAGTACACGGAGAGAAAAATTCAATAAAAATGACGTGTCAGTTCCGTAATTTGCCAGCCAAAACAATATTCCGTAAAAATTACGGAACAGTGCCGTACTTTTTTACCGGACCAGAAAAAAGTACGAAAAGTTCTATAAAAAAGTACGTCTACTGTTCCGTAATTTACTGTTCAGTAATTTTTACGGAATATTGTTTTGACTCGCAGATTACGGAACTGACACGTAATTTTTATTGAATTTTTCTCTCCATGTACTCAACGGTAAATTCTAATTACTTCCCTGCCCACTCTTTTTTTCCACAGAAATAACAAGTCTCGAGATGTTCATTACGTCGACGACTTTCTGCAGTTACAGATAATTTTCTCAAATTTTTTTTGTACTGCTATTCCTTGAAAAATTCACAATATTCTTGGAGAATGCAGAATGAATGGGGAAAATATTTTTTTATCATTCGGCAGAAAGCAGAATTAATAATCGTAATTTGCACGCCAACAGTAGAATCTCTGAAAGTAAAATGAAATCATACCGACTCTTATTATACAGCTGTACGAGCTCATTTCGCAGCCCAATTTGCCGACTATTTGCTCATCCTGTCTTCGGTTACCTCCGGTGGAGAGTTGGGGGTGATGGTGTAGTCACCCGTTGTGCATGCAAGTGGCGCATCTTTGCAGGATTGTACAGAAATCCGGGAAACCGAGCCAATTGAGAGCTAGATGATTTCATAAACAAACAAATACTGCATGAAATCTCGGAATCTCAAAAGAAAATACCGGAGAAATTGGATGAAACCGAGGGATGAATGCATAAGAAAGTTCTCCGAGAATTGAAGAACATATTAATGATCCCGCGGGAATAATGAGGGAAAACTTTTTATTTGAAATCAAGTTTAGTTAGAAAAATATTTGAATAGAGGGCATGAGGATCTCGTGATCATTAGTTATTTAACACCAGTTATCGTGCTGCAAGAAATAATTTATAAGAATGATGATTATCTCCTTCTGTATTTTCGTAGTAACGAGAGTAAGGTAATTCATTAGGCATGGATCGAAGAATAAATTCATTAAGTTTTCTAGATGCAAACCAAAGAATGCAAAAATTTGACTTACGAATTAAAAAAAAACAAAATTCATTTACTTTTCCATGAATTAAAAAAAATCTTTCCATACGAAAATTATAATTCTCATTAGGATGAGCCTGGATTGAGCTCAATGGTTTAATTTGTTCTTTAATTATGAAAATTAACAGAAAACCAAGAAGTTCTCATTAAATTATTGCAATAATATTCCTCAATATACCTCATAATTTTTTTCTCACAAGATCCTAAAAATTTTCATCTATTTACCAAAAATGGAGTAATAGCGTCTCACGATATATTGATAATAATTCTTCAAATACCCGGATGATGTTATCCGCTGGGAATCGATATGGCCCGACAAACTGCGGATATATAAGGAAGTTAGATTGACAAATGCAAAAGAGGATTACGTACATACTTTGTAAGTATATACGAGCTCGTTGACTCTCGAGTTCCATTCGAAAATCGAGTCCTGCTTTCATAAGCCGAACACGCAGTGCAATTCTAAGCGGCATCCACCGTTGCTGCCTCGGTTTCCGTGTCTTTCACCCGTCTCTTTCATTTTCTCTCTACTTTTCCCATCTCTCCCATTCTTTTTTTTTTCACTTCTCCACAACTTCCTCATACCTACCGAATACATTGGCGGTTCACCCACTTGCAAAGAACAGGGGTTGGGGTAAGGGGGTTAGGGAATCCACACGAAAATCCCGGGAATCGTATTCCTCAGCCTTTCTACAAATGCAACTCTTGCGCTCACTTGCCCCCGCCCGGCATTTGTCGGCAACTCGGAATGTCAAGTGACGACTTTTCGACCCTCTTGAATTTCAGATAGGTGTTTACATGGAATAGAAACAAAGTGGTGTTATCGTATGGAAAACATAAATCTCACGAGAATATTTCCGTTGGTGAATGATGGGAAATTAAGGAACTTCTTCACCGATCTTATGGGAATAGAAGAAAATGGACTACGAACTCGAAATTTTGAGAATATATTATCTGAATAACGAAAAATATTCTCCTGAAGTCTCGAAGTGCTGCACTACACCGATTCTTCCAAAATTAATATTGAAAATGTGTCATCAACATAGAGTCTTATGGTACTATTTTTTTTTAAATCACAAGAAAATAATCGGCAATGGAATGAAACTTTAATTCCTTCATAAATAGTATGGACTGCATTTCAAAATCACCCTCTCAAAACTTCATTATCCGTAGTCATCGCAATAGTGCTTAATTATTAAAAATCAATGACAAAATCCAGAAATTTTGTTGGGTTAGAGAAAAGTAATGGAGCAATGCGGCATCGCCGTGGAAGGTTAGAGCATGCGCGTTATAAGCCAATCCCTTGGGCGGGCTATTCAAACTCTAGGGAAGAACCCTGTAGTTTAGTCATGCTATGGAACATTAATTTGAACATGTTTTCGAGATAAATCTTCCTTTGTACCTCGTTCTTGATGAAAAATCACTATTTTCCATGCCCAAATTATTAACCTTCTTCGTTAAAGTTGATCGAAACCCACCAGTATATTAACCTCTCTAACATACAGCGTTGTTTATTGTGGATCATCTAGTCATGACACGTAGTATAGATTTTCCAGTCTTACTATTGGACAATATTCGAATTCATCACGTCGAGAGTACCAACTCTGCTTCAAGCGTAAATTCCAGGTTGTCATGTCTCATGCTCGAGTTTTTATTAAGGTTGTTGTCGTGTAGATTCATTTTTCGACAGTTTTTATTCAAATTTTTATGATGAGTAGATTGAAAAATTAGCTTTGGGTGACCCAAATTT
>JAPYZN010002734.1:0-11092 GCA_030522865.1 Psyttalia lounsburyi | reverse complement strand
CTGACTCATGTCATTATAATCCTCGCCTTCGGCTCGGATTATAAAGCCACATTCGTCAGATAATACTTTCATCGCCTGGTGACATAATGTACTATTACTGCCATAAAGTACCAAACATTTTATGCCTCAAGGACGAAAAACCGCGATTTAATCGAACAAAGCGTTAGAATCGCAATTTTTCATTCCTACAGACTTAAAACGCCTTTTCTGTTGTTTCCAAATACGTAAATCGATGCAAAATTTCCTGAGGAATCGGATGCCCTTAGATTCAGACCGCTAACTCCTCTGGTTTTCAAGAATAAGTCCTTAAAAAACTAGAGTTACCTCGAGTTACTTAATTAATCTTCTTTTTCGTTATCACTCTTTCGAATAAATTTTCATCTAAATCATTGTCAATATTATTTATAATAGATGAGCACCGAGAAAATAATATATAAGTGCCAACAACCATTTGTACGATGTTGATTTTTTCCTCCCTTTCGAAAGAAAAATTGAAACCGCTGTACTTGTTCTCAATCCTCAACTGATCCTCACTGATCCGCCATATCCAATCGACTCTCTCCTCACATGAAAGACTGAAATCCTCAATCATTGTTCCAATAATCAGGGACTTTGACACAATCCCCCATGAATTTCATCACTGGAGCCATCCAACAAGCCACCCATTTCACTTTAACAGTGCAACCCATTCAGACGCGTCAACAATTTAAATTTAACTTCCTTTTCCTCGCGTTTATTGGATTCTTCGAGAAACAAGTAACTTCTCACTCCTCTCCCTTCATCCCCCTTCGTCTGTCACATTTCATTGTAATTCTGAAGTTGTCTGCAGTAAATATCATTAAAGACCGTGTCTGTCAATAATTTTCACGAATCGTTGGCCAACGCCATTACATTATATTCATCACAAAATTAATGGGCAAACAGTGACTGAAGGGATGTACATTTGATTTTAAACGCAAAATTGTTAATTGTTGAGCACATAATGATTCACTGATTCACGAGGAGAGAATATTCAGAGTGGTTTATTTATGCCTCGACATTCTGTGTGAAAACCGCAAATAAATGGCAAACACGCAGCTATTTATCAAACTTGCTACGTCGTACCTCGGGTTGCACCAACTAATTACGAGTACACCAGGTTCGTATTAAACTTACATGGGTAGAAAAATGGTCGTTAATATTCGTGACATCTTGACTTTCATTTTAGAGTTAAAAATTATGTGGAACTGTAAATAAAACGGGGTTTATTAATATTTAAAAATCAGAAGTGACAATTTCAGAATTTTTCAAGTTTTCAAACGATGAAATTGACTTCATTATCCATGCACGTCATCAATTTTCACAGAAAAAAGATAACGATATCCGTTTATCCTTATTATCTCACAATTTTTGCCACCAAACTCTATAATTGCCCCTATCCCAAGAAAAATCTCTCACCTCCACAAAAAACTTTACATCTTCCTGCATCAGTTTCATTTCCATCGTGTGAGTAACACCGGCTCACAGTTTCAAAGAGAAGAATGAAATTTCTCTCGTCAGATACATAGAGAGCTCGTCTAAGGTACAAGAACAAAGACAAAAAACAAGGAAGACTAAATGGTGGCGTCTGCATAAAAGAAAAGTGGACTTCAAAGGATCCCTCCATCTCTACCAAAGAACATTGAAGCGGGGGACAATCAGAGCGCTCGTTAGTACCTCAATCTCTCATTTCGCTATTAACAATTACTGATAATCAAAAATATTAAGTAGGAAACTACCTTTCTCTTCTTCATCATCACTGTTGTCCGAGAAAATTATCCCTAACGATTTTGTAAAGTCATCTAATAAATTTAGAAAATGTTTGTGACTTCTCACAGAGCAATCGATTTTGTGTAAATTCCAAAATTAGAAAATTTACCAATAAATTGAATTTCGATTGAGGAAAAATGTGCTTCGGAAAAAAATATTACAACATACAACAAAAAATCAAAAACCTTAAATTTGGAGAGTCCGTTCAGAAGCAAAAGCTCCTGAACTCTCTCTTGTCCTCAACCCACCAAAAATCAATAACTGTTTTCAGCTGCAGCCAGTGAAAATTTTTCTCCGTCAAGTATTCCGTTTGTTTCAGGAGGCCATTTTCTCCAGTGTACCTCTGATTCTTGGAGAAACTGAATAGACAATGTACACATTTCAACAAACAGAATGAATTGCTTACCTGCTGCCTCTATCCTCGCTCGAGTTTCTCGATTTCAGTTGCTACTCTAGGTTCAATTGTGAAAATAAAAGTTGAGTTTATCTTCACGTGCAAAACACGAGCAAATAGAGCGAGAGAGGAAGGAGGAAAGAGGTGAATTATTGTTTGGACTCATGGGGGCAAGTACATCGTCGTTGGAAGGAAGTGAGGAGGGGCTTACCCTGGAGGGCCTGCTGGAGCAGACCAATCGAATGTTGCGTGAAGCAACGGAAGTTATCACTAAGTGTTTGCAGATGGAGCAGAATGAATTGGAGGATTTCGAAAAGCGAGCAATTATTCAAGTGAATAATGTGATTTTCCACGTACAGATGTTTATTGTTTTGTTACGGAGGCTTATTTTTGCAAATAGTATTATTACGTTATCGGGTGATAAGGCTATTTACATTCCTAGAATCGTTAAGTTAATAGCCACTCGACGGCCGCTAGTCTCCCGCTCGCTAGTTGCGCGTCTTCCCCGAATCCCCTTCTCCGACACTCGAGGCCTGTCCCCCCCACTCTTGGCAGTCTTGTCGCACTCTTTCGTGCCCGCGACGTAAACACAAGAGGTCACAAATATTTTTACACCGGGAAATAATTGAGGAGTGAGGGCCGAAAAATTGGGAAAACGAAGTACATGACGAATGCCGGCTAACACAATATTTATCATGCATAATTTCTAAGGATTTTCTTTGTTTTCCTGGAAATTTTTTTCCATAAATGAAAAATTCGACTGTACAACAGAGATTGATCATATGATTTCACTAGAAACTAGAGACTTCACTTTTCTACATACATCTACTAACCTCATTTCTTACTCTTTCAGATAGAGACAGCATTCCAAACAATTCAAGAAAAACTATCAGAGATATCGAAGCGCGGTGCAATAGCACGTGAGTGCATCGATAAAAAAGCATCAGAATTCTCAACAATACGTACAACAATGAAAAGCAACCTACTTGAGTGCTATAACAAGCACAAAAAATCGGTGGAAAAAATGAAAAATGAACGTTTCTCCATGCACAACGAGGCAAGTCAATTCAAGAACGATGCACAAAAGATGCTGGAGAATTGTATGACAAGTGAGGGTCGTCTCGATTGTCTGAGAAGTAGTATCGCTGAATTGGCTAAACGTGGAAGTGATCTTTTGAAAAAATTCGATACACTAGTCAAACTAGAAACGGAAACACAAATAAAATTGAGTAAATTGGTGATTGAGTGTGACAAAAAAGCTATCGAGGATGCACAGAGGAAGGCAACTAAAATTATTGAGGATATCGTCAAGTGCTGTCTAGTTGCTGGAAATACTCCGGCCAAATCATAGAATGGCCTCCATCTTCCACTTGATTATAAAAATGGCAGACGATGGCAGACGAAAAAATAAAAATTGAGTGACTTTTTCTTCTTTTTCAAGCAAATGAAGAGCTTGAAATGATTATTGTCTCTGGATTAATAAACCCTCCGCCCCCAGAATATTCTTTCAGAATGTGCCCTCAACTATCGCGAAAGGAGATTGAATCCCCTAGCAACGCAGATTTAATAAGATTCTTGTGAATGAAATATTCGTTCCGTTGAGTGGGCGAAATGAACAAGAGGAATTTCAGTTCTCACTGATCCAATACATCCGAGAGATCAAACCGAGTTTCAATTGTCTTCTTTATTAGTTTTCCTCCCGGTCTATTGCTGTTTTAATATTCTCAACTGGAATCGTAAACTATCCCAATAAAAGCTGAATTGTGTCACTGGGAACTCCAACACTCCGAGATATTTAATTGATTTGGACACCGTAGATTCACACGGGCTTCCGAGCTATAAGACCAGTTAGATCATACTTGGAGTTTTCCCATTGGGTTGGACAGGAATGCGACCGCACGATAGAAATTCTCAGAGTCCCAGTGGGAGGTTGTGCGGTCACTGGCCACTTCAGGTTGGTCTCTTTGAATTGGACTGGGTAGAGACGAAGAGTAAATATCGGTATTTTGAGATGATTATGGTCTTTGCGGTCTAAAGATGTCATGACTGATGAGGGTCCATCAATAATTTCGTCCTAATACACCTCAAGATACAATCTAAGCGATAATTATCATCAGATGAGGGGAATTCGACCCCTGCCCGGTCCACTCGTCCACTTGGGGGGGCCTCGCCCCCTATCCCGTCCACTTGCCAAATTGGGGGGGCTTCGCCTCTCCTTGCATGGTCGAGCGAGTGTGACCATGAGTGTTTACGTCAGCAAATCTATCTAGAAAAGATCTTCAAATCCCTCTTCAGCCTTACGACCAAGGACGAAAGTAACCATTTCACATTCCGTCTAATTCCACTCAAGTCCCTCCTCTCCTTAGTTTATTTATTTTAATGAGGAAACATTTTACTCGATTCCAAGGTGAGTTACCCTCACTAACAGCCGCCAACTTCACCATTCCCTACCCGGAAAGTACAAAATCCCGAACACTCCGCCAGACACTATCGCTACTCCCTCACGACAGCGATCTGCGCTCCTGAATTTTTTTTCTACTTTATTCCATTCCGCATCTATTCACCCCCTACCCTTGATTTTTTTTTCTCTTCTTCAGTTGCCTTACACTGTACTCGGAGTAATGACTTTTTTTTTTCTCCCATTTTGCAATAAGAAAAGTCCACTGGCGAAGTAGCTGCTGGTGAATATGCAAAGTATTACTGAACTTTTGACTGCCACGGGGGAGAATAAGAGTGGAAGAATACTTTTATTAAACTTTTAAGATCCGCTATGGTCTCTTTGATACGGAAATAAGAGAACTCTGTTGACCGCCTCCCTCACCATTGGACGTTTTTACGTTGAGCGAGTCAAAGACTAGTGCCCTTCAAACTCGATACTGGAAAACTTGTGAAAATTGATATTTCCATGGTAAATACTTTTCAGATGACAGTTTGTCGCTTGCTGAAGTCCGGTCCTCCAACATCAAAGGCAATTTTTTTTTATAAAAGATGAGGAATTCAATTTTCGTAGGATAATGACGGCAAACCTACTTGTGAAATTCTCTGTGAGAAGAAGCATCAATTTTACGGAGTCGTCGAGTTAATTTCAGAGACTGTGAAAGCGATAAATTTCCAGCGTTTGCAACCAAGCTAAGACTGAGAAGGATAGATCATTTTTCAAATGATTTGGAAAGACGAGATAGTCAAACGTAGGAAATGCAGCTTCAGTACATAGAGAGACAAAGAAAGGGAAATCCCCTTTTCTAAAAAGGCTGGCAACCCGGGTTTTAAGATCGTCTCCTAAAAAGTTTCCCTTTAAAAAACCAGAGTTTGATTGTATTATTTTCTTCTAAATGAACGAATTCCGGACATACCTTTCTGACAATCACCATCATCATCATCAACATCACAATCCTATTTTTTTCTAACCCCATCCACAGGGAAATCATTTTCTCCTTGCAACTATCAGAAATTCTCGCGGTCTCAACCACATCACGTACCACCTGCCATCATTACGGATGGATAAACGTCGTCTACGTACAATTCAGTGTATTTCAAAAAAATCCCGCGGTCGACAGAAAAGAGATGCGGTAGTGTATCGTGCCAAGTATTGTCACCATCTTCCCCCTCCACCTCTCTCACTATCATCACTCTTCATTTTCCATGGATGATTAACGAAAGAAAATAACATTCAGTCGCATATTCTGAGATGTTAAAATACTCTCGCTTCGCACCGCCGAAACATTAAAACTAAGAAGCAGTTGATGCCCAACAATTTTAAGTATCTTCATCGTAGATTTTCGCTTCACCCAGACTAATTAGTTAATGAGACAACCGCGGTGGCATCTCCCTCATCTTCAGAGCAACATCTTCGAGTAAAGAAGTTAATCGCCGTAAAGGGTAGAAGTGTTGCAACTTGGTTTCCCCCTGTCAACTCTAATTGGACTTTCTGTGTCAAAGCTGGCGTTTGGATATACGAATTTTGCTGCTTACTTAAATTAAATTCCAAAGCTCTTGGGATTGAATGAAAAATTGATTAAATGAAATACTAAGTGCAAGTCACTGTCACCTTTAAACATTTGGGTTGAATTGAAAATAAAATACTCAAAATATTACAAGACATGTACTCGCACAAAAATTGAAAAAGTATTCCTACGTCAACCTCAATTGTCAACATCACTTGAGCTCTTTCGTACGTTAAATTGAAACCGAATTCTCGAAAGTTTACTATCATAAACATTTCTTCCTCACTGTAAGCTGCAGACTTGCTGGTGGTATTATTATCTTAATCCCTCACCATCACCCGAAATCTCTCGTTAACTAATTACAGCTTAACGGACTAAACCTGTAGTTTTGAATCACAAGAAGACCAGAACCCTCCATCCCCTCTCTAAATATCCAACCAATCACATGCTTCCGCCAAAATTGGGCTCTCGACAAATATCGAACACTTCCAGAGCCCACCATTTCTTCATTCTAGGTAATCCTCGTCTCCCATTTCCACCCCAGAATCTCTTAAAAATCCCGATAGATTGGATTCATCAGAGCCGTTTTTTTTATTTGTAAACTATACCCCCGGGCCACCCACACTTTATCTGTTATCTGTGGAATATTTTGTGTTATCTACTGCCGAGTATGACTCACTGGTTGTATATATTCGTGGGGTAGCAAATATTCACGGGTGCACGAATTTGGCAATATCCGTCATGCCGCACTCTATCTCCCTTCTCTTCCTCCCAACCCCTCATCCCAATCTCACTGGGGGATTTGTAAATTATTGGAGTCGACGTTATCACAAGTTGGTCCGAAGCGACAACGAATCCCATTGCCCAGTAATTGATCGTAGCTCTGTTGAACAAATTCCAGTATTTTTTATGAAAATTGAAGAAAGCAATTGGTCGTCTGTATGCAGGAGGACCAAATGAATTATACAGAGAAACCTGAAACTTCCTCGAAGTCAACCTTTTCTACCATTCAAATCCGTCTTCTTCCAACAAATGCAACAATTCTGATGGAAGAAGGCGTCGAGATTTTCCCCCAAATCCCTAACGACTTCCATCTCGCATACGACAAAGGAAGAGAGTCTGAAAAATACACAAGCGGTGTACCCGCCCCCCCCCCCCCCTATTTTTATGCTGATTTTACAGCCCTTTGGAGCTCAACGGGTCAAGGGGCGTTAATAAGAAGCTGTCGCAGCTGGATGAGAGGGTCCGCTCTATTTCCCTCCACCCCCTTCCCCAACCATTAAAGTTCACCCCACCGACCTAAAACTGTTTACCCAAAGGCATGTCCCACGAGGGTCTCAAACACACCCACCCACTACAACAGTCGTATATTTATAATAACTCACCTGAGGCTAATGACTCCGTCGAAATGCCCAAGAATTTTCTTACTCAGTTTAATTATTTTTTGGCGGCAGAGAGCAAGTGAAAAAGCAGCCCCTAACGAAGTGAATTTGGGCGGAGTCATATTAAATTTGAAGGGAAATTGCTTTGGGACATCAATTTCGAGGGCAATAAATTAGACCTGCCTCTCAAGACTTAATTGCACGTCATCATCACGTTAACACCTTATGCCTGTGGTGTCTTCGTTAACGTGAACGTGAAATAGTGTTTCCAGAATGATTTTTCACTCTAATCACCTGTATTTTTCATCCCTCCAAAAGCACTGGATAGTTAAGTAAAATACAACATTCAATCAATTTTTTTTTTGCGATTTTCCGTCCTCAAAACTTCCCATCCACTCCAATAGATTTCAATCAATTGCCCGATTTGTACAGTTTCCAATTAAAGTTACAATGTTTGTCGGCTTACCGAATATTGAAAGCCGCGTTCAAGCCAAAAAATCGTAATACAAGACACGATTGATTGCACGCTGAATACCAGACAACTGATAAAATCCATCTATAGATGGCTTTCCTATATTCAGAACTGTGACGGATACCAGTGATATCGGTGAAGTCCACTCCACTAGTTCGGAATGATGAAGAAGCAAGGTATCCAGAATCCATTCGAGGTCACGAGTAAAACGTCCGAAACTCCAGACACAAACCCGAGTGATTTCAATAGTTTCACCAACAAGAGAACTGAAATCCTTCATATCAAAATCAAGACTGTGAGTTCATCTGTATGTTGGAGCTTTAACCCCAGGAAGAATGTTTTATTTTTTATTTTATACGGTCGAGAGCCTTCCGTCTTTTCATTCCAGCTGTATTATGCAAACCTAGGGGAAGATGGGAATAAGTATTGGAGGAAAAAAGATAGCTTTCACGTTGCTTTGAAAAGCCCATAGACACAGATAGTTGTTGGGAGGGTGTGTTTTTTTCCGGAATACTGGTGGAGAATAAAAAAGAACCAGAATGGAGGTGCTGTTCGGTGGAAGATTTCTCGTGAGACACAATGCGGAGTGAATATTTTGTATTGATGTCTGGGAGAATGCTGTAATTCCATCGTTGAGATTGGACTGAGACTTCATAAAGAGAGCTTTAATGAAAATGATCCAGGCAACTTGGCATCGAAAGCCATGAAGAATTAGTGAGACGAACCAACTGGATCCACAAGTTTAGTGTAATCCGTGCAAGAATCATCAGGTGAGGATGATTGTAATTTGGTCCCAACTTAATAGAGAAAGATGAAGACCAGAATTCTTCAAAGGATTCAATCAGTAATGCCACCAGATACTTCAGGGAAGACAACGCAACACAAGATCCAACCAAGCTCGATATTCAGCCTCGGACTTCGTCCACAGTCGGTCCAACAACGTTCCATCCAATTTTCGATGAAACCGAATCCTCTCATGAACAGCTCCGATTACCAAATTGAAAGGATCACCAGAAACCATTGGCCAATGGTATTGGGTATTGGCCACAGAGTCCAAAAATGGAATACGAAGAGTTCCAAACAACTGTTAATTTCCCATCAAACATTCAGTTGCCCTCCACCTATCAATGCTACCCTGCCGCAAATAATCCGAGCAGGTCATTTGCTCCAATAGTCCTCATCAACGTACAATGCCCCCTAACCATCGATTGGCATTGTATTTACGTACACATGAAGACCTCTCCTAACTACTCAGCTTTTACGGCGTCCGCACAACAATGCATTCTATGACGAATCGTAAAGACCGAAGAATGTAAGGGATGATGGTAAAGGGTGAATACTTGTATGTAGTACTGCACTTGAACGCCAGTAAACGAATCCCCTGTATTCGAAGGATCCTGGCTCAAGAAAGCAATTATCATATAAATTGCTCTCTCGCCTTACGTTCTATGCCATATGCAAGAGCAGAAGCAGCAAAGCTTCTGTGATTTCAAATGCATATAAACCGCCAGAAAGACCGGGGAACCCCAGAGGCAGCCTCTACCTCGTTTCGCGTTTTACGATGTCACCCTGTCGCTCGTTTACGTTATCGTACAGCGAAGCCTCCCGAGTCTTGATTTTTTTTACATATATATTTTTTGCGTTATCTATCTATCATCGAAATTTTATGACTTCATTTTAACAACCTAGGTGATGTGAAATGTGGGTTATCAGTGGTAAGGGAGTATGGATGTGTTTAATTAGTTTTGTTAATAGACATTTGCTGCTTTTATAACATTATCAGCCTGTGCTAATGGATTAAGGAGATATATTTTTTATTGTTTAATGGTGATGAAGAGGTGGCGACGGGCAGCTGTTGATAAAAGAATTGTCGACCGGGTTATTTCGGAATCTTCTTTATCGATTAGAGGGAGCTTGCGGGGTTATCCTCCGAGCAGGGGGGGGGGGGGGGTGTTCTAGCGATCGCCAGTCGGTAAAGTAGGAATCCAGGGTGGCTGGTGGTAAAATGTCAGTTACCGACGGAGATAATTTGTGGTAGTTCATTGGAGGGTGGCGAATGGCATTCGGTCGAGGTTTTCAAATGAGGGTAAAGGGAATCTCCGAGAATCTACTCTAGAGAAGCTATAGAAAATTTTGTCTTTTAATGAGAATAGGGGGTTTGCAGAAGAGAACGAATTTGTCAGTCTGTTTTGAATTAATTAAATAACGGCTGGAGACATTTCGTCTTGGAATCATCCCCTAAAAGCAAGCTTGAGATTCAAATTAATTCAGCCGCAGTTGCACTATCAGAAACGGACAAAAATCTACTGAACTCGAGTCTAGAACTACTTGAATAATTACTTGCTTTCAAATACCGAGGATTTGCCCTACTTGAATCCCGCGAAATCCGTCATCAAGTGGTTGAATTTGGGGAGAAAAAAGGGAAGAGAGCTGAGTTAAGGGTTTTTGAAAAAATTTCGAGGAGAGTTCCGGCACTCATTCACTCCGAATTCATAAAGAGTCGGTCACGGCTCATGCATCCCATGCGAAACGATGCTATAGCGGTGGTTCAAAAGGAAAAGGCCAGAGATGCAACGCGAATGAGAGCACACAGTGATGAACATCGTCTCATTTTCCTCCCCTTTTTTTTTTTATTCTTTGCGGCTACTATGAGTTTTCTTTTGTTAATTTTACGCTGGGTCGACACAATCAACAACTTTTATGGCACAACTCACATCACAAAAAAATTGAGATGAATGAAGGACCAGGCGAATTCTTAATTTTGGGAGGATATTATCATCCAAAATTTTCGATATCAAATTTGTTTGCGAAACTACAAAAAAATAACTCCAAATCTTAATCCTCACTTTAAATTATTCTCTTCTATCATTCGATGATAACTTTTTCGTCTGAGCATTCTAATCTTTTACTTCTTTATTATTTTTCTTCGCTGATTAGTGTACCGTAGTATGACTTCGCAGACATTGAGAAAGTACAATTTATCAAGTTATTCGATTACTGCATAACCATTTAGAATGATTGCCGATAGGAGGGCGGCGGAGCTCAATATATACAAGAAATTTGAAATGAAGAAGTGGCTAGGAGCCGGATAGCTCAGTTGGGAGAGCACCCG
>JAPYZN010002733.1:0-11096 GCA_030522865.1 Psyttalia lounsburyi | reverse complement strand
AAATTTGAAATGAAGAAGTGGCTAGGAGCTGGATAGCTCAGTTGGGAGAGCACCCGATGCATAATCGGAAGGTCCCGGGTTCAAATCCCGGTCTGGACTGTCCATTTTGTTCAGTAAAAATTTCTTGTAAATTTTATATTGAGAATAATCCTGGATCCTATCCTACCTATTCAAAATCCCATCCAACAATTTCCTCTGACGTCACAAGAATGTGGAACGCTATATAAATTTCCCGTCTTTGATGTAACAAAGATAAATGTCTTTGATTAATGATTGATGTTAATTGTTAAATGATATTAATTTTGATGATTTTTCGTATAGAAATTTAATAAAAGAGTTCAGATGGGACACGAAAGAAGATGGTGATTAACCGTCAATATCGCCTGATTAAATCATGGGATTGAGATGAATCCGGTCTCCCCATTAAGCTTACACAAAAAACTTGACAATAACTAAGGTATATAAACCTCTCACTCTTTCATTCCCGCGTTATTGGTTATTAAACACGGTCAGTTTTGCCCCCTCTTCCCTCACCTTCTCATTTTTGCGGAGTCAGGGGAAATTGAAAGAAAAAACTGAAAATTGGATGAATTGTTGCAAACCCAATTTAATCAATTTAAAAACGGCATGGAAAAGACTGAAAACTCCATGAACATAATAATAATGTAAATAGTTTTCAGAGTTAGAAATTATACTCGCGGGGTAATGGGACATCGATAATGTTAGCGTTTTCCCTACACCTGATCTTGTTTACGTGTGTTATTTATTTCATTCAATGCCCACTCGATTCCCGCAGCCCTCTCTTATCTGGCCCCTGTTCCGGACCTCCGGCTTACATTCATACAATGAGGGATCTAAATTTCCGACCCTTGAGACTAGATCATGCATTGTTCCAGATAGGTAGGAAATATTATGTAAAAATTGTATTTGCAGTGAAAAGAATTCTGGATATCAAAAATTATGATTGCAATCCTTACAATAATTGAAATGCTGAATTCTATTTATTCACAATAAACCGAGTATTATGAATAGACAAAATTCAGACTGTGGAAACTGATTATAATGACGAGTACGTGTATTTTCAGAAATGAGAACATCAGAGTCAATATGCAGTGCAATGTGGAATTATTATTCAAGCTCATTAAGCGGAAAGTTGTAAATCAAGTTTGTGAATCGAAACTCCTGAGTAAATAATAAGTTCAGTATGGTTTCGACCAAGTTATTAAACTGATATTTTCGTATTTGAAATGGAGCTAACACCGAGGCTTTAGCCTTTGTTAGAATAATATTATTCACCATCGGCACAGTTTAAATTTATATACGTTTTGGTGAAAACGATTATCATTATGGGGCGTTATCGCCTGACGATTTTCGCATGTTTCAAAAATCAATGGCTCGCACTCCGCTGAGTTCGAGATGAAGGTCTCTGCAATTTCCGCATTTATTAAATTAACATGATAAACTCTCGGAAGTTTAAATATTTCCCAAAATGTTCCGTTTTCTTTGTACTTGCCATTTAGTGCATACCCCAGATTAACTTTATTATGTGAATCTAGTTCATACAGCATTGGGAAAAAGAGGCTCTGTGTGACCTATTTAGCTGATGCGGCGTGAACATAGAAAATGTGGAAATGCTTCTCTGACTACTTACTGAATGCTGATAGAAGAACAGAAGTAGTCGCGTGTCCGATGATGTTAATCTTTAATAAAAAATCATTTGACGGTGTTGATGTCGGAATGTGTGTGCATAAGCGTGTGTATCAAAAACGTGACGAGAGAGCCTTCAACGCAGGGGGTCAGATTTCACAGGAACCCCCCGTTGGGTTGTGCCGAGAAAGTTCAAGCCGCAATAAAATAGCCGGCGATCCCCTCCTTCCTCCCCTTAGCCCCAAGCTGTGCGTGGCCTGTGGTATCAATGTGGTAGGACTAATGTGTCCGTTAGTTCATGTGTGTTGGTAAATGCGACGACTGCTATTTCCATAATACCCGACGATTTGCTACGCGGTAGTCCGACTTGAATTTCATGCACGTGACGCGATACATGGCAGGCAGTATCATATAATGTAAAGACTTATGTATTATTAATGATTGATATAATCAGATTAATGAGTCTGATAAATTACGACGAGGATATTAAGAGAAATTCAATGGGAAACTTGCTTCATTGATTCAACAGATCAGTCCCTGATGTGATTGTATTATTCTCGAGAGTATCACGTTTTATGAGAGGAAACATATTTTCGAATGGGAGGAGAATCTACTATTCGTGGATATTCGGGGCTGTTGCGTTGGCCTCGCCTCGGTGAGCCTCGGAAAATAGGGAAGCGAAGAAACTAAAAAGAACGAATAGCTTTTCAGAATGAAGTACGAGAGAATGACGAAGATGGGGCAGGGGAAAGGAGAATTCAAGGGAAGGAGTATGGCATTTGTACTGGCCCACGGCCAGATCCTACCTCATCAAAATGTCGGAAAGACTGTCGAGGCTCGAGACAAGGCTCGGGTCTGAATGTCATCCCTTGAGCAACTGTCAAGAGGAATCCTGTGACTTTGTTTAATATTTTTTGATGTCGAGATGGGGTGAGATGCCGGAGATCCCAAGACTATTAAAAATTCATACAAATTTTATGAATTTGAGAATTTCAGTGAGAATAAGATATAGATTTTTTCTAAAATGAAAGAAGTGGAGGAAAAGGTACGAACTTAAAATTGTTCTTAAAATGTGAGCACACATTGTGCGGGGGAAATATATTGTTCTGCCATGGAAATGTAATAGAAATTGTTGTTCTCAAGAATATTGATGGACTCCATGTTGGGCATGAGCTACGTACTTGTGGAGGAAAAACAAATACCAGTTAATTAGCAACACTCCTTGATTTATATTTTAGTGGAACTTGCATGAACAACGAATTTCTAGAAGCCCATAACGGACATTAGGATCGCAAATTTTTAATCCTGTAAGTTGATATTCAGGTTTGTTATTTCGCGAGTAGGATTCCGTTCCAGCCCTCGATATGATTCCCAATTTGTTGGTACTAAATCTCTTGTCTTAGATTTGTTTTGCATTCCCCGATCAAAAATAGATGAAAATCTTGACTATGTCTATTTCTATGAGTGAAAAAATAAACCGTCTTTAGCAGTTTTCGGACAATGATTTAATTGTTGAAATTCGAGATTCTAAAAAAAACATCATTCATCATCGGCCGACCCAAAATAAAAGGGTCGGCATGTCTCTTGAATAATTTCCTCCAAGGAATCTGGCTTCATCCGTGCGTTGTATTTTTTCTCTTACCCATGCAAGAAGGGTGTGTCTGAGATATAAAAAAAAACAGAGAAATATGAAATGGATGAAAAGGGAATGGAGTAAAAGATATGGAGCTTGAAAAATGATATGCTCAACAAGCTTCTCGACTTTCACACAAGGTTGTTATCTTCGGATTCGGCAATTGTTATGATGATCCTCGAGGCCTTGAAAGTCCGTCATCACAATAATAATTACTCCGCCAGGGCGGAAAACCTCTCACATTTCAAGAGTTTCTCATCTTCGTCTGAAATAATTAGAATTCAAGCATCTAAGACGCCCATAAAATATGCGTTTCAGTTTTCTCTCATCATTGAATATCATTCCTATAACGATCCCCACGTGTTCACAAAAAAGATACATCTCCATTAACAACTAACATGACCAGAATACATTTGATCTCCCGTTTGTGAAAGGGGTAGCAAAACTTCAATGCCAATTTTCCAACTGCACTCCATCCCATTTATGGCCTGCATATCCGTCCAAACAAAAGACCAAAACTCAATCGATTCGGGGAGGATTTCGTGCCCCAAGGGCTATCCGTGACGAAAGAAAATGATCGCGCGTGGTGCGCAGTATTTAGCCACGTGGCCCTGGTAGTTTAGGGTGTTCTATATATATACCTATCAAAGAACGGTATCCTAAGGCTTCGGTAAGCTCTGCATTCTCCCTAATAACTCTATGTCCCTTTCTCCAATCCCCTCTGCCCCTCTATTTCTATCAGACACAGTATGATCGCTTTCGATACTCATATTCACAAAAAACTGATGAAGACGGATCAGATTGTTTCCGATGAATTCAACCTCTTTTAGTAATTCTGAAATGTCGCCGTTCCTAAATTGAATTTTCCATTCATATGACCTCGATCGAAAAACATATTATCTTGAATGAATTATTCGTTCCTCATGTGAGCTAGATTCTTCATGTGTAGTCAGAAATATCGCAGTTGGTTGTTCTTTCCTCAATATATGGTAGTCCGATAGGTTAACTGAAATTTTCACGAAGTATAACTGAGTAAAAACTATCTAGAATTCGAATATTTGAAAAATGTATATACACACCACTCAACGAAAATCATTTGATTAGATCCAGAGCTAATACCCAATACAATTAAGATATCTATATAACAGTATCGGATTTTAGTCTTGATTGACTAGAATTAAATTTATTCAGCATGACAAAAAATTCTCTCCGGGCGTCGGCTGAATATTCGGCACCACTAATTGTTTCCTCTCCGTATTCCATAATAGTATAATTCGTAACAAGTGAAAAAAAAAGGTTTTTGGCGAGTGAGAGGTTTATATCACGAGCCGAAGGCGAGTATACTTCCACGAGTAAAAAATCACTTTTTTCAGGAGTTACGAAAAACATTTTTCATCTCAATGTGTTGAAAAACTCCGCTTCGCATAGAGTGACTGAAAAGTTACTTTTCCGACAGAGCATGATGAAATACTATATTTCGTAACAAGTGAAAAAAAATCAAAAACTACTTTTTTCACGAGTTACGAACATAATTTTTCATCTCAATGTGCGAAAAAGTACTTTTCCGACACAGCGTGATGAAAAATATAATAAGTATTACAATGAAACAAGTTGATTTTTTTTCCATGAACGGGTTAACTATTACCCTGTAGAATATCACGAGCCCCTTTATGACTGAGACTACGTGGAGTCATCTGAAAACCATTTGACTATGTTGCCATAGTATTTCATTCGATGGTCATGGTAATCGTTGCAGTCTAATTTTCTGCACGCATTTTACCTTAAACAGTTTAGGGGATGGAATGACTAGACTGAATGGCTTTTAAAATTTTGTATGTACATTACCCCTGAAAGGAGATGTTTTTCACTCCCTACCTATGAACGACCTTCCTTTCCTGGTAGGCTACCCCTAGAAATGGATCATTTAATATAAAATACCCTCCAATGGGGGAAAATTTGCCGAACAGGGGTTGATTTCTCCACCTCATTCCCTATGTAAGCTCTCCTGTCATGATCGCTTCTTCTAATTGCGGTACAGTAAAAGCTCTCTCAAAAATGACAATGACCACCCACTGCTATCAAATTCCTACTTCCATTTGCACCTGCCCATCAGACAATAGTAACATTGAGGGCCTCCCAGTAGACACGCGATCCACTCCGTCACACACGTGTCCTTCATAAGCTTTCTCTATGGTTGAGTGAAAGTAAATAAGAAATTCTCCACCCTCTTGTTGGGCAATACCCATTTTTATATAATGGAGATTGAAGAATACCCGAAGTGAGCCAAGCGAAAAATGAAGCCCCTCCGTAATGAGCCAGCTAGATGTTAAGAATCGGGCGTGGACAACGGGATCAGTTGTCGGGGGGAATCCCGTCCCAGGAAGGTGTACACGCATGCGCATCTGGATGTGAATCCATAGGGATTATTCCCCCCCCCCCCTCGCCCCGCTCCGCCGACTCCGCTACCGCGTTGTGGGCTCCATTCAATTTGTTTGCTCGATTGGAAATTATCGAGGAGACTGGTTCTTTCAGAGAAATCATTTTGTCAAAAAACATTTTATGACTCAGCCACTTCATAATTCCTCTTTCGCTTCGGATAAAGTCCCAAGTGAAATTTTATTTTGTGGAGGTTTGTCGATTTTGTCACAGTTGGATGGATATATTGTTTTGATGGGGACGGGTTTTCCGACACTTGTAATTTATTTTTCAATCATTCAGTGGAAAATATTACACGGACGGGCAATTAGATCAAAGCAATGAAATATAGTGGTGTCGTATATTGGAACTGATCCGTCCCAGCACATGCATATCAATGGGCGACTTTGGTGGTTGAGGGATGGCTGTGAGAAGGCTAGATGGAAACACCCATACAGAGGTGTGACGGGTTGGATAACGCATTGGATGAGTGGCTGTTGCCATTCCCGTACCACCGCACACACACACAAATGTGTATTATGGAGGATAAAATTCTGGGCAGAGCCGAGGAAAGAATTTAAACTGAATTGCGCGTGTCTACGAATGGCCCAGAGAGGGAAAAAAGATAAATAAAGGAATGAGGCAGAGCGCACAAAAACGAGGGTATAAAAGGAAAAGAAGGTGTATAGAAGAGGAAAGAGACGAGGAGTGAGAAAGGCGTTGGCGGATCAGGGATGAGAGACGTGGAAAAAAGACAACGATTTATTTCGCATTTCGTAGGGACGGAGAGAATGGTGGCGTATAGTGTCGCACGCGCACCAACTGCTTTGAATACGTATTCGAGTGATCCTGAAGAGTGGGTTTGCCTTTGAATGCAAATAATTAGGCGTAAAAAGATTTGGAGAGTGTGTTTTGTTGATAAAAAATTGACTCGGTCCACGTATTATCATGCGAATGGTGGAGTTATATTTCTATGAAAACCGTATGAATTCGTAATGAATTGCTTCATGGAAAAATATGAAATTCATGGTGAATTAGTGCACCACAATTTGCCTCTTGGTACCACCAATTTTGCAGTGACCGCAGGATGAATAGGATTAAATCATATCGGTTGTCTAGTCATTCTCACCGACTACTGTGTAAATGCATCAATAGTTGACTTTCATGTGCGCGGCATTGCGTGGCATACGTTTTATTGTGAAACCACATGAATTTGAGTATCAGTGGTACGCTTGATGCTGGATGGCTTTGACTCATGCTAGAAATCTCGTGTTGAATCTAGCTTACCAATCAGTCCACCATTCTGCTACCACCGAGGGGGATCTACGTGCTACGCTTACGTATATTAACGTAGAGTATGCGGAGGATTTTCAGTCTGTTGCACTCCTCTATATCCCCACCCTGTCAGCTCCCCTCTTTTATTGTTGTACCATCAACTGATTCTGCAGTCTTGCAAGTACTTCACGTATGCTAGTCATCATAGGTGAGTCTTTTATCTCAATCGTTGGCTGGTTGCTTCAACATCTCTCGTTTATACATGGCAAATTGTTGACTAATTGTGAAAAATATTCGCGCAACTTGTACATGGCTTTTATTCATGAGAATTTTCACCAATTTATCATTTTTCCCGCTCTGAATACTCGAGTGGAGGAGAACTGAGCTTGTGCATAAACTCACATCAGTGTATCTCGCCAAAAGAAATACTTGATATTGTCATGTCTGACTTTACGGAAAAATTCACCGAGTATCAAGGATTTTGCTTTTGTAGAGATATATATTTTTGTATGCAATATGGGAGGGTATGTGCATGCAAATTGCAGAATTTACAACGGTGTAGTCATGAAATTCCAGAGAAAATCGGGCACGAATAAAGGGAGAATGTCCTATGAGCTGGAGAATAGAACTCGTTTGTATATCTGCATGGCAAACGATTGCAATGGAGGACACTAATCTTCTGGAAGATGTAGGCATATTGTCGTCAGTGGCGATTTTTAGAGGGAAGAAACATTTCGGGATAATGATCCCTGGCTCTTGCATAAGCTGAAAATTTATTACATCTTTGGAACCTTTTTGCTGTGATTTTCTAATGTCATTCCAAATGGAATTTCAGGAAGTTTCGAGTTAGAAAAATCACAATGGTAAACGTTGAAGTCTTTTAGTAATGTATAAAAACAAACAACTAGTACAAAAAAGGCTTCACTTCTTCTTTTTCGCCAGATGCATAAATAGTCGCATGTACTCAATTTTGGAATTACAAAAACTTTCGCTCGGAGGTTTGAAAATTGAAAAAAAGTAGAATGATAATTATCAATCATCTTTTTTAAACTCGACCTCTATTACCAATGTTATGTCTTTCTTGAAATTTTGTATTTTAATAGACACGAAATTTGCTGCTTAGAGCTCATTTTTCAGGGGTTTATAATTGTTACTCTATATGAATTGAAAAAAAAGCGACAGAAATGGCCATGACCATTAACTTTTTTACAGTAAAACTTCGTTTTTATGTGTAAAACTTCACAAGAATCTGTCCTCAACGGATGATATCTATCACTAATCTGTTTAGTGGGAATCAAATAACCTAATTTTCATCACGCTGTGTCGGAAAAGTTACTTTTCAGTCACTCTCTGCCGCTTCGCGTCGAGTGACTAAAAAGTCCTTTTTCGACACATTGAGATGAAAAATTTTGTTCGTAACTCGTGAAAAAAGTGGTTTTTAACTCGAGGGATTATATCACACGCCGTCGGCTAGTGATATAAGCCTCCCACTCGCCAAAAGCCATTTTTTTTTCACTTGTTACGAAATATACTATTATACATTAATCGAAGAATCATCAGTTTTTCAATTGGTATATCTATATCTCAATTATAATCTACCAATAGAAATATCATAGATTTTCCAACCTGAAGAAACTCCTGCAAACCACATCCCTACATTATGCTGATGTGATTCCATAAATTCTCATTTCGAGTAGGAATAACAGAATAACAGAATACTAGAGACAGAAGATTGCGCGTTGATCGGTAAAGCGGTTTTGATATCAGTGAAGTCAGATAGAGAATACGAAATTGCTTATGCAGTGTATACCATCTGGAAAGATAAGCCCGTGTATATCTGGACGCATTTCCTCGAGCTTGCTGTAAAATCCCCCCTCCATCTAACCAATTTCTCCACCCACCACTCCTCCCATTCACGTGACGTAGTTGTATACACCGAAGCGACATTTCCACCCTTTCAGATCTCTTTATTCGACTATACCTGACATTTCTACTCTCCTAACGTTGCTTTACCTGTAATTGAAGAATATTACCAACGCAAGACTCACAAATGGGACGCAACTTTAATTTCATTATCCACCGAGTTGATGTTATTCGCCCCGAGTATACCCCAGGAGAAACCCTTTCGAGTCTTGAGCACCTGTGTACAACCGTTCAAATTAGACTGGTAAAGTAGGTGGAGAGATGAGACTTTCTTCTCTCCCCCTGTATTCGAAGGAAGACTACCAGAAGAGACACAAACAATCCAGGGACGGAGAGAAAAAAAAATTCGTGGCGCTGGGACAGGACTTGTTCGTCAAGACCGATTGAATGGAAAAAGGCTTTTGAAAAGTTGACGATTCACTAGACACTCTTTAACAAACTCTAAGTGTTATCGAAATTCATGTGGAATCAGTATATTAAACCGAAACCTAACAAATTTTTACGAGTAAAAAATAAGTAAGGAAATTACTCTTCTAGAAGAAATTGACTTTATTACCTCAAATTAAATTCATTCAGTAGGACAGAAGATTTCTCCTGTAGAATAGGTATTTTTTCGGCAGAACTGATTTTTGCTGTTACTCTTCCATAAAGAATGCAAACTATTAGTATAGGATATGACAATCTTTCCCATGGTTATTATTATGATTTGTAACACATTAAAACAAATTATGGATTATGCTAGTGTTTGGCAAAACATCAATTACTATGTAGTCATCCTAAAAGCCTTTGTCCATTTCGCTACAGTATTCCTTCCGAAGATTATGGTAATTTTCACCATTTTCACTGGATGGCTGTACTAAATAGCTTTATATCAGTTTTGACACACTGTGTGTAAAGTGAGATTTTATAGGGTTCGATACTCGCGGGAATAGGATTTTTAGACTCGTGGGATTATATCACTCGCCTTCGGCTCGTGCTATAAACTTCCCACGAGCCCAAAAGCACTTTCCCGCAATCGTATCACAATATACTATTTTTGGATGATGCTTCCTGAAGATATTTCATTTCTTACCTACGTACGATATATCCTCCATCTTGTAGAATCAAAACTCCCCCTAAATGGATGATTTGATATAAACAAGCAGTTGACCGAGCCCATTTGGTAAAAGGCGTTCAACCATTGCTATATGCATTGCTTGTCCTTTTGATTTTTAATTTCTACCAATCCCATTGGTAGTCAGCTTCCAAATGGATTCGTGGTCATGCAAGTTCTTGGAAGCACAGAAAATCAAGAATATCTTGAAAACTTTGCAGGGGCTGCTATATAGATTTTAATTGGTCTAGATAGAAGGAATCAAGAGATATATATTTTTGGAGCAGAAAAATTGAAATCGGTTGATTAGTGTTGAAGATATGGAATCAAATCGATTTTCAGAAAAAATTGAATATTTCTGAAACTACTGATCCGATTGAGCCCAGATAAAATACAAACCGTCCTTATCATAAGACGAAAATCTTGTCAAAATTTCATGTTGATATCTCCATTTTTACGAAGGCTAGAGAACGTACAACGATTTTTTTTAAACACTAGCGTCCCGGGCGCGCTATGCGCGCCTCGGCCCTCAAAGTATCAGACGTAACCACACACATTTGCAATGATTTGTCGGAATAATTATTCTCTAAAAAAAACATCCAATGCCCATCTGCGGTTGTCTCTGTCTCTCTGTCTCTGTCTCTGTCTCTCGGTCTCTGTTTCTGTCTTTTTGTCTCTGTCTCTATCTCTGTCTCTCTATCCCTGTCTCTCTGTCTCTGTTTCTCTGTCTCTGTTTCTCTATCTCTGTCTCTCTATCTCTCTTTCTCTGTCTCTGTCTCTCTGTCTGTGTTTCTGTCTCTGTCTCTGCTTCTCGTTACGAAATACTCTGTCTCTCTGTCCATGTCTCTCTGTCTCACTGTCTCTGTCTCTTTGTCTCTGTCATTGTCTCTCTGTCTCTGTCTGAAAATGAAAATATCTCGGAAACTTTGTACCGATGACTATGTAGTTTTCGATTGATCTAGATAGAGACCATCGTGACGAACATTTTGAGAAAAAAAAAGTTCAATCGGTCCACTACCCAAGTAAGAATTTTCAAGGCTAACGACGAAAACAGGGCTGGGAAAGCCTTAGCTCATCGAGGCTAAGTGATTCAGGCCTAACCAAGGCCTA
>JAPYZN010002732.1:0-10993 GCA_030522865.1 Psyttalia lounsburyi | reverse complement strand
GCAGTTTAATGAAACGAAAAACAATATGACGATATTACATGCAATAGAGATGAAGCTGAATTTGTATCCAAAACGATTAATTTTGCCATTGAATAATCATTGACTGAACTAATATCAGAAGAAAATGAAAAACCTCCCATCTCAATCTTGCCATTCTCTAGATGGGATGTTTTTAATTTTCTTCTGATATTAGTTCAGCCAGTGATTATTCAATGGCAAAATTATTCGTTTTGGATGCAAATTCAGGTTCATCAATAGAGATAATAATATATGAAGTGACCATTTCGGCGCATATTGCTAATTTATTAATAAAGAAAACTATCAATAGCGAAAACAATCCGAGAATACGAGACAATAGCGCCTAGTGTTCTCGCCGCTCAACGGATGAAGACAAGCCAAGAGTGAAAATTTGAATTTTGTCTCGTGTCAGGTGAGCCCTCCTCAATCACCTCAAAATGAGATCCTCCAATCCAATCTGAGGTATTTACTCTTCCGGCGCCTGCTCCAGTGATATAATCAGCTCCAGAAATTTACATATGTATTTATCATCATTTCTACCATTTGAGAATTTATGTCTTGGGGATATGCGACGAGAGCAGGAGATAAGAAGGCCTTACGGTTAACGTGGTCTCTGGTGCAATGAACTTGACTAGTTGTGCCGTGAGAGGGTTGGCGAGAGAGGAAGGCGTAGGAGCCCAACAAACCAAAGGTATAATACAGAAGGAAGACGTTGTCCCGGCGGGCCAAGACCGTGTGGCTTGCGGTTACTATTCATATTCGAGATGGGCATAACACACAAGAGCCACTCGTACATTCGCGCATTACAGGCTTGACCGTGAACATTGGGTACCTCCCTCTTGACGCCGCAGCCCAGACTCTCTCCAGTGTTTGCCTTATCGTCAAGCACTAGGTGCTAATTCATCGTGGACTTAGTCCACGAGAAGAGGTTTTGGGTATTTTTCCAGAGATTTGCGGGGTTTTTTAGGCTTAGGGAATGCTGAAGAGATTGTAGCTATTTTTCTGATGATTTGCGGGGTTTTTTTAGGCTTAAAATGCGCTGGAGAGGTTTAAGAAGGAAAATTAACTCCCGCGGCCAGAAGGTTATTATTCAGGATTTAATGGTACTTGTCTTATTCTGTAGTAAAGGATTATTGGGTCGGATGAAAAAACGAAAACTGACCTACCGAATTTTTACTTGACTATCGGTTTTTGCGAGTTGCAAGAGGGTTTAATAAAAAATGGGTGCGACTTTTTGGAAATTGTTTAGTATATTGAAAAATGGAGGCCAGGCACCTCATTAAATTCTCATTTTGTCACAATATTTATTTGTTAATTAATAGGAGAAATTGAGAAAATCAGACGATTAGATTTATCCGAAGTTCATTTAAAATTATTAAATAATCGAAGACTGGAAATGATTTATGGCTGTTCTTCATTAAATATATATTAATTTCGATAAATATTTCTCGTAGTCTCTTTTAAATGTTTTTTTTTCGTTATTTAAAAAAAAATTAAAAGCTTTTTCTTGAAAAATAGAAAAAAGGAAAAAGTGTAATATATAATAGCTATTTTCGAGCTCAATTGGGGCTATCATTACCCGACAATTGAACAACCGTCATATTATAAATAATTGAACGTCTCATCATGGACAACAGCTGCACTCAAATAAATTCATCCAGTTAACCACATCAGGGCTTTCGAATGATAAAGCAAAAATCGAACGAATAATGAAATCAACGGACAGAAGAAGACCCGTGAAATCCGAGAACGTGCACGTGTCATCTATCCCAATGATGTTGAGGAAAAACTTGACGTACGTTTCAATAGCATGGGTATCAAAATACCGACTCATCTAGTTATTTAATACGAAAAGAAGATAACGAGTCTCCTCCTGCTAATTAACGAGACAAAACGAGAATTTTTATTGGTCTCGTATCGCAATGAGGAACCGAAATAGTCTCTCGTATTGCCTCGAGCGACGAGAAGACTATGTATTCTCGTCTCGTCCCGTGTTCTCCATTTTTTTACAATTGCTACAAAAAAAAAGGAATTTCTTTGTGAGGCAATGATAACGGTCAGTGAACGTGGCCGGGGCGTACAAAAAAAATTAACATTAGGATAAGACTTACGTTTTTTAATTGAGACTTTGGAAAATATCAAATTTTGTTATGAACGCCGCAATTTACGAGTTTTAAATTTCTCAAGTTTGGGTTTACAATTCTTAAATAGAATATTCTAAAATTCTCGATTTTAATTCATTAAAATTTTTCTTGTGGAGATCACCAGTTTTTAATATTATTAACTGAAATGACCCATTCATTTATTTTAAGATCATGCAATGACTCGAAATCCAGAAAAATTTGCCGGAAAAATTCAGATGAAATCCTGGCCCTGAGAAACCTGGACAATTCGGCGGTACATTTTGGACGTTTCTACGACTCCCAAATCAGAAAGAAGGACCTTCTTAACGACAGAAGGTCAAAATTCACTGGGCAGATGCTCCTCAAGTGAGTAGATATTATTCTAATTAATAATTGAGGAGAAATGATTCTGCGCAAGCGATAAAAACTCAACATCCGGCGGATTAATTTAGATTGCAGAGCCTCTCGGGGACTAAGGACTATTCAAAAGAAGTGGCCGCAGTGATTACCGCAATTTCAGAACCTCCAAATTTCTCGGTAAATAATCCAGGCAAGTGGGGCAAAATGGACAATCTCTAAAATATTAACGACTCATTCTATTTTTGCCGTAATTACAAAATTTTTTCCCGTGAAAAGTACAATTTTATTATTTTCATTTTCCTCTCTAATTCCGTTTAATTTAACAACTTATCTTTACGGGAAGATATTTTATGCAGAAGTTGAGTCCGTTGTTGAGTCCGAAGTTGAGTCTGGCCACATCTTTCCTTCACATGAAAGCTTTATTGAAATCTGATTCCCTCAAAAACCCTGAGCGAATAACTAAAATAGATTCCTCATAGAATATTGAAACTGGAATTTTCAATGTCGCATGAGCAGAAAAAACTTTTAATGAAAAATTAGATTCTAACGACATAGTCGATGCACATAGATATTTTGTCTTTCCATGGAAGATCCAAGTGCCACTCAGAGATAATTACCCAGTCCCCGACAGCCACCGAGTCGCCTATCCTCTCTGGTACAGAGAGCCCGAGTCGTTCCAATAGTGTCCCAACACGCCCCATCCGATGGGTTAGTATCAACCGAGTAATTCGCATGAGGCGGGCTCCCCCGAGACCATGCGATATTCAAGCTACCATCTTATTCCATATTATTCATGAAAGTGTCATTCATTTTTAAACATCTCCTTAGATGGACCAGAGGGGCCCCAGGCGGAGATCTCCCATGGATAAGTGCCATCTCGTTACGGCGGGTCCCGATGGCAGACGCATTTCTCGGAAAATACAACGAAGGATTCTTCGCCAGAAGTTTTTGATAGAAAATGCTGACGATTTTTTTTCAATTTCTCCTTTACGCCAAGAAAAATTGCAAAATTACCTTGGAACGTCGTAAAATTCACATCCCTTAAGAATTTTTTTAGTTAATTAACAGTGGAAACTGCGAACTTTCAAAATTCGTACTACTAAATTTCTGAAGTTGTAGCCAAGGCAACTTTCATCGGAAGATAATTTAGTTGGTAACTTATTGGAGTTGGCTATGAAAATCCGACATCAGGTATTTCTATTTTTAGGCACTTAGTTTACATTTATTAATTAACCAAGACAAAATTCATGATTTCACGACCACAATACTTTGTTTATTCCTCTCTACACGTACATATAAAATATACTGTACCGACCGAACGAAAAATTAAATAAACTCCCCAATTGATTTACAAATTTTTCGGTTACTCACCACTGCAAGTTTATCCTACTCGTTAACAGTTCATTTCTCCGGTCGTCCATGTTTTATCTCACAATTATTTTCCATGCATTCTCCTTCATTCTCAACGTGACACCTAGATTCTATTTACAGTTCATCTCGTCATCAATAAAGAGTAAAAATTATATCAATAGTGCAGAGATAACACAATAAAATAATACCAGAGTTGAGAGACTCAAGTTCGGAATTCATTTTTGGATATTAAATATGCCCGAATTGAGTGGCGGCATTTGGAATTATTCATGAGACCACTTTCGAAGCCCTTGCGATTCCCAAGCGAAAGATCGCTGCAAAAATTTTCTTACTCCTTCAAATTCTGAGGTTTTCAGAACTAATTGAACTCTATTTACAAACTCCAAAGATCAACTGCTCCTCAATTCCCACGATTAAATAAAAATCACCATGAGTCAAATTATTGTTAATTGCACCATCAGCACTGATGAACACAAGTCCCTCTTCATTTCCAGTAGAAAGCTAATTTCCCTCGAACAGAAAAATCTGGTTCGTCCACAAAGATAGTTTCACATCTCCAGAACGAAATGAGAAAATTTATTTAGGATTTATTTCACCCGGAGCATGATGTGACTAGCCGATATCCGGTGGGGGCTGGGGCCTTCCCTAGGTCTTCTTCCACGAGTAGAAGATCTCGAGAGGTCTATTGACACGCCAGAATTTGTCGTTCACCTGTCTCAACGTTTGGGAACCACTCAGGACTACATATTGTCCTGGAGATGGTGCAATATAGATGCAGAAGTTCAGGAGTCGATCCGATTCCGATAGATCTGTATCTGGGTCGAGGGTCAATCGCATCGCGAGGTACTTACTCAGATGATCCACTGAAATACAAACGAAATGAAAATTATTCCGAGTGAGTTGTGAGAGGCCAAATAATTTTTTTAATATTCCTAGTGACCTTTTTTTATAATTCCTCTATAATTTCTAAATAAAAAAAAGATGCTTAATTGAATGAAAATGATTTTTCACCTGTGGCATTAGCAGTGGTTTTGATATATCTGACACTATTTTCTCTGAATGCTTTGATGAGAGAGTTATCTCCAGCCATTTCAGTGGGATGAGGTTTAAAGACGAGTTCGATTTCGTCCAGAGTCGAGGGTTCACTTGGCCCCTCGCCCTCAGTATCAACCATCGAATCTCCACCTCCAGTTTCCGCTTCAGCACTCGACGAATCATTCTCCGAGTTTTGTAAGCTCTTCTGGCGTTTTGGGGGTTTGGGAATCTGATTCGCTGGGTTTGGTGAGGGTGTCGTTGAGTTCCGGGATGTTGTCCCTGAAACAAAGAAATAATTATTTAATTTACTTCAATGAAATCATTCCATAAATAATTTGTTTTTTCTGGAGAAAATCCACACAAATGTTTCGTTAAAAATTCATCAGTGACGAACGAAATTCAGGAGAAATACTCTAATCATGTTTTGAGAGGATATTTCGGAGGGAAAACGTTATCTCCTTCGAGATCGCACAATAATTGAAGAATAAAAAAATTACCTGAAATAGCTGGACTACTGGCAGGCTGTGAGACACTATTAGAATTCTGTGAACCAGAGTTATTAGCTCCATTGTTATTGAGAGCAGTCGGGCCCTGGGACGAGTCGCTCTGATTGGCAACATTGGCGGCGGGATTGGGTGTAGCTGGAGCACTGACATTGGGTGTGTTGTTATACGAGGGAACATTGCTTGCATTCTCTGGTTCATTGGCATTTTTTCTCGACCTCTGGGGCCTATTCTGACTCTGGAGTTTTATTCCTTCAGTAATGGAGTTAACTAGAGCCGCTTGCGAATGAGATTTGTTCAATTTAGCAAGAACTCGCTCCTGATGTGCCTCGTATTCGTCACGACTCGGGTAAATCTTGGATATGAGCAGGTCAAAATTGGGATCTGGTCGGAGAGAACGTTTTGATACGAGCTTTTTCCTGCAGGTTGGACACTCCTGGAATATTCACAAGAGAAATTACGGTCAGACGATAAACGCATGCTCCATCATATTTTTCTACATTAAATTGTTAATTATTAATCGTCCTCATAATGAGAGACAAATGATGGTGAACTGATGTGGATTTTTAGAATGTACAAAAAAAAAATTAAAATTTCTTTAAAAAAGGAGAACTTTCAATGCAAATAGTCTCATCAATTTTTTAACGATTTAATAAACCAATGGATCGAAAGGTTACTGAATAAACCAAGCAGCTCAAGGTCAGAACGAAAATAAATAAACATCTTCCCACGAGTGACAGTCCCTGGACAACACTAGACGACTGGTGTCCACGAACTCTCAGCTCCCAGAATAAAATAAAAAATGAAAACCCCCTAGAGAAATCGCCCGGAATCTAATAAAATATAAACAAAACCCCGAAGTACCTTATTTCCACTCCGAAGTGCAGTGATAATGCAATCGGAGCAGAAGCGATGTAGACACTCCTTCGTAGTCATTGTTTTCTTGAGCATATCCAGACATATTGGGCACATCAATTCACTGTGTAAACTCCGAGGGCTAACCGCGATCTCCGTATTATCAATAATTGGCTCCTGGGATTGCCTGTGGAGCTCATAGAGCGACAATTCCCAATTTTTATTCAATCCAACCTGCTCGGTGGACGCCATTTTGCCTATTTGCGACGCGACTGTCCACCGGAGATAAACTTCGAAGTGGAAGGCGCGCGGAGCGCCTGCGCGGCACTCGTGTGTTCGTGAATTCTCGTATGTTTTCGTGATACTTGAGAACCTTACGACCCGAGTATGGAAGACGACTTCCTCATAATAAAATCCCTGAAACTAAAATAAATAAAATGTGTAAAGTCAAGTGTGCAGATAATTTCTGAAGATTCAAGCATTTTACATTATTTTCCATATTCCTATATTTCTTTCGTTGTAAACGAAGTAAAAAGACCATGAAAAAAAAACACCTCGTACTCCGATGGTAACACTTGTCCAAGAATAATTTCTGCTGTGCCTACACTAAATTGACTATCGAAATTCCCAACTCCAAAATTTGTCTCCTAACCTGAGTCGCAACCACTGTTGGCGTATTGCAAGGAGTCCAATCAATCATAAAATTACGTAGGACAATCGAGATTACGTGAGTATAAATTAATGTTTGAGATTATTAAAGGGTGAAAAGACCTAGAGTGAAAAACAGTTTCTATGAAGTTCTATTATAAATTAGTAACAGTGAAATCGGTGATATCAATCCAACGCTTTTACCAGCCGCAATGGAAGCTCCTCCGGAGAATAAAAATATTTCACATGAGAAAAATATTTGAATTATTTTTTTAAAGACCTATTGCATTAGAAAATCAGATATTTCCTCACAATTCTGCAGAAAAAGTCGTCTGAAATGACAATTTAACGTGAGGATAGTTAATTAAAAAATCAGAAAATTTTTATTCTCTAAATTGGCTTCCATTGTTCTGGCGTTATATCGAGATAAATCACTGCAATTTAATTGTTTTTGGTGTACACAACCATTAGTAGGAAGAAAAGTAAGCAATAGGGAACTTATTGATTCGAGATGATAATTCTGGAGGCGGTAAAAGGGTAGGGTGGGGCAAAATGGTAGGGTCAATAGGTAACTTTCGGAATAATTAAAACTTCCGTTGAATATCCCATGAATGATTAAATAAAATCCGTCTTGACTACTGTATCTTCCAACCATACACCTCATCCACCTCATCAGGCATGTGTGTTCAATTGTCTTTTCTATCGATCGGCGTTAAACGCTTAAGACAACAACTGCCAGCGAATGCCGGACGCGTTATGTGACTGTTGTATATGAATAAATATAAATCCTGATTTTCTAGACTAGGACTGGAACGAAGATTTGGCTTGAAAATTATGAAAACCTCTGTACTTTGAAAGACCAGCCCTTCATGAGCAGTAGTCCTAACCTCACTCGAAACAAATCTCAACTGGAGAATTACCAAATTGTTATCTTCTAAAGACGTTCTATCTTATTCGTATTTTATTCTTCCATTTTCAACGACAAAAATATCATATCCGAATAGACTATGGAAGAATTGTAGCCGGAAATTAGAATTTTTGGATACATTCAATAATTTCATAATTTACTTGTACTCTGCTTTACTATTTTGACTTGACATATTGCTTTCTGCCAGGCTCCTCACAAAAGCTAATCATACGTTCCAAAATGAAAAAAAAACATCGCCAAAAAAATTCACTGAGTAATGAAGACATTAAACAAAAAATAATAATTTCCTCTAATTAACACAAACAATTCTCCAAACTCCAGGTAATAACGGACAATGGACTACCCCAATGTATCGGCTGGCCGCAGAAGTGGATATTCCGAAAATCCAAGACCATCCAACGAACCTCCTCGAAGGGCTCTCCTCCCCACCCCTTCAGCGGTGTCCAAATCTACCACGAACAACTCTATGAAATATTCTCGCGTGGTATCTCTTCCACCCAATTCTTCTCGTCCGGGTCTCCTCCCCACCCCGGGTGTCCCAAATCTCCCAGTTGTGATTCCTAATCCCATACAAACTCAGCTCCCACGATCATTGGTCAACGAATCCCCCCACAGAACTCTCCAGCCCGCTTCCTCAGCGTCACAAAATCCTCCAGCTAGGCCTTTCGTTGACGAAGCCGCTCGCAGAGGTCTCCTCCCTCCGCCTGGACCTTCACAGTTTCCTCCCCCCAGTCAAAATAAACGCGACGATAGAAGAGAAGCTGCACTCGTCAGAGGCCAAAACCGCATCATCTGCTCGCTATGTAACCACCAGGAATTTTCAACTTACGAGAGTGCAATGGCTCATCTTACCTCATCTATGCATCTTTACAATTTATCCAAAGGCCCAAGATCTCAAACCTCCGATACTCCCCTTCGTCAGGAGCCCCAAGAAATCTTCCCTGGCCCTCAAATCGATCTGAGGAACCTCCCGGAAGGCATTGAAACAACGCCATCGAAGAACTACTTTCTCTGTACTATCTGCAATAGCAAAATTCGTCCGAATGAGATTAGCTCTCACGTGAGCTCCGTCGACCACAGGGCAGGCGGCAGAACAGTCATCCTGAGACTGGCTGATAATGACTTCAGGTGCATCATCTGCAACGAGGACGTCCACGATCACATCGAACTCAGAAAACATCTGGCGGGTACAGATCATATGACGAAGCGAACTCTCATGATGGATCCCAAATTAATTGCTCTGAAGAGATCGTACGGTTTGCCAGAGGGTATCGAGAGGACGAAAACTGACGATTGGTTTTGGTGCTCTATCTGCTCCTGTCCACTGAAAGCAACACAGATGTCTGCATTGACGCATGTGGAAAAAGAGTCTCACCTAGAAAAGTTGGCGATTCGAAGGGGAAAAAAAGTGGATCACTTGGAGAAATCCGGGTTTTCCGACGGGAGACAAGATCCTGACGCAGGAAAATCCTCATCATTTGATTCGTATCAAGTCCCCTCGGCTTTGTTGAAAGCGATGGACGAAGCGTACCAAGTACGAGAACTAGACCACGACATGATGAGGGCCGCACCATCTCGGCTAGCGGGAGGAAGATCTGAAGGGAATCGTAATCCTTCGAATATTCTTCAATCTTCTTTCATGCGTAGAGACAATAGTGAAACATCACGAGAAGATTACGAAAAATATTACAATTTTCCAACTCTTTTTCCACAATCTTCAGTGGGCGATGGCACCTACTCAGCACTCCAAGATCAAGATCACGATATGAGATTGGCATCTAGATCTGCAGGGAGACCCGGGGAAAACCGTCACCCTCCGAATAATTACCCATCGTCATCAGGAGCAAGAGGTGAGACCAGTCTTCCACGACGAGATTACGAGGGGATGAGACCACCAGCATTTGCTTCTCGATCCAGAGCCGAGGGGCTCGATAATTCTCAGAATAATTTCAAGTCGTGGTCACTGAAAAATATGAACGATATGTTGAGACCCTCGACATCTTCTCAATCGAGACCAGAAGGATATCAAAATCCCCAGAATAATTTGCCATCGTCTTTATCGAGGGAAATTGACAACCCGACGAAACCGTCGACATTTACTCCTCGATCAACACTTGAAGGACACCAAAAGCCGCAGAATAATTTCCCATCATCTTCATCAAGGGATATTGACGACTCGACGAGAGCCTTGACATATACTCCTCGATCGGCACCCGAAGGACATCAAAAGCCGGAGAATAATTTTCCACGTTCTTCATTGAGGGAACCCTCATCTTTTCCACTAGCCTCTCAAGCTACCTCCAATCCTCAACCTATTCCTCGGGCTGGAGCCACCGAAAACCATGAGCAAATCCCAGGCATCAACAACTTCTGTGATATCTGCAACGTCACAATCGCCGGGGGATTCTGGAATATCGTAAATCACAGGAACAGTCAAGAGCACAAGGACAAGGAAGCCCTGGGGCCTTCGGGGCCTGCCCCTGTCGATGATCTGCCCGATGGAATCGAACGCCTGAGGACCCGGAAATTTTGCATCTGCCTGATCTGTGGATGCAAAATAAATCCGTACATCACGCCGGCCACCCACGCCGCCCGACCTGGCCATAAGTCAAAAGGTGGCAACGTCTTCGTCAGAGTCGGCGACAGGTATGGTATTACTTTGGATTTGTGACTTCAATTTGAAAAACTATTCGTCAGTTGGGCTTACAAGAGTAGATTGTGCCACGTGGGTGGCAAACAGAACAATCCTACCCGCGTATGACCTCATTCCTAAGCTGACGGCGAGGGTGGCAAACACGTGGGTAGGGATATCTTTTTGCTCATTCAACTTGCACATATTTTTTTTATTATCGTCCGTCACACCTATGCAGAAAAGTTCGTGTTTTTGTTGTTGAATTGAAGGAGAAATGTACGTTATGTTGAGTCGAGAGAATGAAGTGTCAACTTTCCTCCCCGACAGCGCGTTATTCTCGAGAATAAAAATGAGCCAGTTTCTTCTTGACATTCAGGGAGCAAAACACGGCGTTCTGCATAGGGAGCAGAAAAAAATATTTAAAACCGAGGGTTGCTAGTACTCTCAGGAATTAGATACTGTTCAGTGTAATGCTTGCTAAAAAGAACAGTTTCTGCCTCCATAGGCCCCTCTTTGCGCT
>JAPYZN010002729.1:0-11098 GCA_030522865.1 Psyttalia lounsburyi | reverse complement strand
GTTACGAATTGTGTTGAGAATTAGTCCGGAAGATAGTAGTTCAACGCAACAACAATGGGAGCGAGCGTAGCGAGCGACCAACAACCCCGACCAATTTTTCTAATTTTCCTCCCCTGGATTTTTAGAAAAATCATGTCCAAAAATTCTGATGAACCAATTGTCACCCGACTAAATTATACAATTAATTATGGAATTATTTTTCATATATATATTTTTCAATGCAGGAAAAGCAGTGAGATATCCTGAGCATTGAGAAAACAATTTTACCCGCATCAATTTTCACCTGTGAAATATTCACTCCAATAATTTTTATAGATTTCCCTGAAAACAACCCCTATCGACGCCTCCTATTTTATTTTCCCTCTTATTTTCAAATCACCTACCTCGGAAAAAGAATGAGAAGGCGCCCGCCGAAGGGTATACGGATATAGACCCTATGTACGATGTATCGATGTATATACCGCGGAGAGCTTGAAAATGTAAGGGAGTTAAAACGCGATCCAATTTCTCAGGCCATTGAATGCGGCGACTACCATCTGTCTAACGCGGGCGCAGGCACACTTCGGCTCTAGATATATACGAAAAGAATAACGTCGTAGTTTTTTTACTGGCGAACCGTGAAATGCGCAAACAGAAGGCAAGCCGCGTACTTGACTTCTTTTACATTTTAATCAAATTATTTCTCTGTTATGCGCGTCAGGCACAAGTCCAGGGCCCAATTGACTCTCTCCCTCTCTTCTTGTCAGCTGCATGCACTCACCATAGGTCTCAACGGGGACAGAACGAGCGGTTTAATCTCAGTCCTCCATTTACTTTATTCTCGGCATTGGTCCTCGCATTTTTAGCAGTCTCTCGTTTATATTATTGAGGTTTTCTTCTGGTTTCCTCATTAATTGAGGGTTTTTAAAAGGCAAAATACCATTGTCTGCTTCAATTTTTAGGAAATTGCAATTGTTCAAGTAAAAACTCCCGGTGAATAGCCGATCAGTCTCTTGTAAAAATAAATAAAGTGAAAAAGCTAGCGGGGAAAATTAAATCAGAGAAATTTGCGTCCAGCCACCGAGTGACATTGCTCTCAAATCCCAAAACTCTCTCATTAAACCGCTCTCGAATTGATAAAAATATTCCCTCATTTTCTCTGCGGTTGCACTATTTCCCTGAAATTACGATAATCGAAGGGGAATGACTTAATTGAGATGATTGTTTTCCCAGATTTCTCAGTGAATTTTTCCCCCCGAGCGGCACTCACAAAACATCTTAATTGCTCGTCCTTTTACAGAAGAAGGCACGAGCTACGAGCCTACCGCATGAAAAAGGTATGGCTGCGGTGGGGGGAGGGGGGTAATTGTCGATACAATTAATAGTTATTCTCAAAGATCCGCCGAGAGTAGCGGCTAGGCCTGCCTCCGATGGCTCGTACACATTAGAGGATGGAAAAACTTCGGAAAGGGGTCGCCTTATAAGCCAATCACTCTAAAACTCAAACGCTCGAGCGTTGCGCCGACGTTGTGGATCTCGGTTATGTACCGTAACCGAAGTATGATTAGAGATATTAGGCGCCGATATTTTTGTATCATCCGTGTGATGTAGCCACGGATCGGTATCTGCGGTGCATATTACACGCCCAAGTAATAGCGTGGGAAGAAGTAGAAGTTTATTAGTGAAGAGATGGGGGGGAAATATGAGGAAGGGGGAGAGCGAGTGAACCATGCAAATTGATAATTTCTTTTCTTCTAATATAGAGGAGTCAATTGTAGCATTGGCATGCAAAATAATATTACTTATGATTGCTCGGGCTCGAGTCGGTTGAAGTCGACTTCGCCGAGAGAAATCCACAGCCGGTAAAATTTCTTATTTCAATCGAACAAAAATTTTTATTTGTTTTTTTTTTTCGCTGCATCAAAGAATCACCTGTTGAAAATAGATAGAGTTATTTACACTGCGGATAAAATTTGTTATATTCAATAAAACAATTTATTTGTTTCAGAAGAACTTATTTTGAAAAATAGTCAGCTTTTAGTTTACAAAATTGGTCAGATAAAATCAGTACGCCCTCTCGATAATGGAGAAAGTCATGTATTCTTTGGATTACTTTCCAATTTTAGTGTTTAACAAATAGTTTATTATCCAATACTCCCCGAAGTGCAACTCGAGTGTCGACGATGGGGTTGAGTTTTGGTGGAGGAAGAAAACGAGAGAGCAAGTGGAATGAGTCGGCGATATCCGGGCGGAGGACGAGGGGGTAAGGATCGCTGGAGCGTGTAATTGAGTCCCGTGCGCGCGATCGCTACTTTATCGACCCCTTTATCCCGTCCCTTTTACCCCCTTTAACCCCGGCACTCGCTGTATACCCTACGGCCATCCTCGCGCCACTCTAAACCCCATCAGCCCATCCCTCCCTCATCTCACCTCAGCCCCTGCTCCGCAACTCGGGAGAGGAGTATAACCCCAGCAAAGTCTCACCCTCTCCGCCAAACCGAGTCGACGTTTCGCGCTGCTCTATACACTCCAGAGAATTGCTGAATGCTTTTCCGGGGCCAGAGGGAGAGACAGAGGGAGAAAGAGAGAGAGAGAGAGAAAGGGCATAAACTCGACTGAGTTTGTGTCAGCGTTCCGGAAATTCTGGGGGAAAAATTGTCTGACGGATACATTTGTCATATTATTCTTTTATCTCGTATCATCTCCATTGGTTTCAATGACACCAGTGGAGATAATATTCATGCAATTTTCAAGTACAGATGATCCAATTTGTAACAGTTGAATTTTCATAAATTTTTAATTAATCGTTTTGAGTTCGTTTGAGTTCGTTTACTCAAAATTCACATAATCATTTCCAATATTTTAATTGCATTAGAAAATCCAATGATTTTACGTGACTTCGTGAACGTAAAATAATTTCTTTAATTTTATTATTTTGTCTATGAACATTTTATTATTTTATCGTTAAAAAAATCTTGTATGACGAATAAGTGTTGGAGATGCTGGTAATTGTTGGTCATTTAATGATGAAATTTGCCAGTCGTCTCTGCGGAATAATTTCTACTGCCGTCGATAGAAGTCCAAAAGAAATTTACAAGAATTTTCGATAGGCATAAATTTTGTTTACAAACGTCCCCATCGAAGAACGCGACATTCGGCTAATTTTCATCATTTCTCCAGTCTATTCAACTCCCCTCCGGAAGAGGGAAAATTCTCTCTGTCACAAGTATGTCTCAGGGGGCTGCTCCAAGGACTCCATAAGCGCCGTCTGACTCCATCCAATCTTGTGTCTTTCCCCACCATCGACGGAAAGACTGTACTCCATCGGATACACCTCCCACCCCCTCAATGCCATCCACCCCAAAAGAGCTCTGCGGTCTCGCACTCGTTTGTCGAAGACACGACCCCTCTTCTGCGCCTGCTCCTGGCGATTTATCGTGTCGCCCCGGCAAAATCCTCCGGTCTATATATCTATTCTATCCATATTCCCGGCAAATTGCCAGAAACTGTGCACTCCATGCCCGCAAAAAACGCCAGATGGCGGCGCAGAGAGGACTGAACGAGGAGGAGAAGACGAGGTCTGTTTCATTTGGGGGTGAGGACAAGCCAAGAATACTCTTGATACTCCATGTACTTGCGGATGTACATCCTTTCGTCATTTGAATCGCGATAAAATCAGCTCGAGAGATAATTCACTCATTTCAACATCATTCTCATAAACCCGGAATTATTATTCGGTAGACGCGGCTTCAATTGCCCGTGCCAACTTTCACTCGATTTTTTTTTTTTTTTAATATTCTGGTGATAATATCTTCTCGTCGATGGTTAGAGGCCAAATCACCTGGGGTATTTTACGTCCTTATATGGGGAAAAAATATTAAACAATTGGGAATTTTATTCACCATTTTCTAGTATGGATGAATTGAACGGGTAATTTTTAGATTTTAACGGGGGAAAGTCGACTCAGTTTTAGCTTTTTGGATTTTGCTGAGTGGGGGTATCGAGAGGATATAAATATTAAAATGTTATTTCGTTATTTCTGTAAAAGATATTTGAAAAATAACTGGGATCAATTTTTAAACGGGCAAAATCAGGAATTTTGAGCCGAGAATGTTTTGTATAAAAAAATTTAAATTGTCTGTATTCAAAAAGCGATGTTTTCTCGAATTAAAAAAAAATTGTAGCTCGTGGGAGTTTTTGACATTGTAGTTTCATGGGAATTTCATTGAATTTAGTATTTTTCTCATTAAAAAAATCTGATGGAGAGATGAATATAAATGGGTATAAAATCAAAAGAATAATCCATTCAAGTAGCCAAAAGCCGTTTAATTCCGCAATCTATTTGCTCGATCGAATCAAGCGATAATCATCCGAATAATTCCGTCCTCTCGTGATTCCATCCTCGTAATTATCGCGAGAAGCCCCATAAAATCGCCATAAGCCGCCCACACCGGGCCCCCCCACAATTAACCAAAAAAATATGGCTTTGACGAGAGAATATCAGTTTATGATTGACCGTCGCCCATCAATTCTTCACTGAAAAATTTCCACTTCGGGACAAAACCGAAAGGCGAGTCTTGTCGCATTATGAAAAAAATAACGGTTATTAATAACCAGTCGATTCCTTCAGTTCCCCCAGACGTAAAGAATTTTTTTCCCCGTAAGTTCGTCTTCACTTTGAGCAAGCAACTTATCCACTTCAAAATCCCCAACAGCCGAATATTCCGGAAAAAAAAATTGTATGAACAAATTTCGCACTTGTTCGCAAATACCCCCAAAATAGGAGATCTTATTTTGAGACAATGAGTACAATTGCCGTGTAACAGGGTAATAATTTTTAAAGCCGAGTTGAACATTTTTTACGCCCAAATTGCAATTGTTTATAGGAACAAACCCAAAGTCTCCTGACAATTGTTTCTCCTCTGTCACTGAGTGCGATAAAATTACAGACAAACGAGTAAACTTGGTCCTCATTCGAAGTCGATTCTGCATATATTCAATTAATTATTATGAATTAATGCGGGAGGTAAAATAGACTACAAGTCGAAGAGACCAGCCTGCCATCGGGGGGTATTAAAACATGCAGCGCAGTCGTACATCAAGTCAATCTAGGTACACGCTCAATTAGTAACGATAGGTGAGAAAATTAATTATCCCTCCTGTATGAAAACCGGTGACTCTCTCTCTCTCTCTCTCTCCATCAACTCACTCGCCCCATTCCCCCTTTTTCAAGTATATAGTAACGTGAGATTAATTCAATCGACGTCCCTCCCACCAAGTGGAAGGGTCTCGGTGTGTGCGTACAGCGTTTCGCAAGGATCGCACTCTATATTACACTGGTTTTCGAGAGGCACTTGATGAATTCACGAAATTATAGCTCGAGGAAACTCATTAATTACTGTAGTTCCACGGTACAACCTGCTCTTTTTATTGTTGAAACAATCATCTCCATCTGCTGGCACTCAATTAATTTATTCTGTTTTCAGATGGGTCATTCGCGGGTTGCACGGTGCGGGGTAATTGAAAAAATACAGAGGGGCCGGAGGGGGGGGGGGGCGGTAATTGGAGAATGAGGAAACTGATTTGAACGGTCTTTAACGGGTCTTGCGAATTTTTTTTCTAAGTAACGGATGCCTTTGATGACGAAAAGTTGACAATTTTGTCATTTCAATTTTTTTTTCAATAAATTAAATATAATTAAATTAATAATAAATTCCTATGTTAAATATTTATATTGATAGGCGAAATAGACTAAATTGAGTATTGATGAAATTTGTACGATTGGGTTCGTGGAGAGTCACATTGAACATGAGAAAAAAAAATGGTTGGAAAATAGTCAGAATTTTGTTTCATAATTTTTGAATTTATGGAGAGAGCAGAGCTATTTTGAGTATTCATTAAATTCCCCCAAAGTTGAGGGGTTTATTTTAGAAAAAGACGTCCCGAGAGCCAGATATTTTATGAATTTTTGTGGGATATTTGCCGGTAAATCCTCTAGTACACGAGTTCTTAACTAATTAAAGATGTTTAAGATCATGCGGCGGATATTGCTCCAGAAAATTGCACATCCCGAGACGACGTCGAGACGGCTGTTCCAAGATTCATAGCTAGTCGATACGTCAATCAGGCTTCGAGACATTTGGAGATAACTGTCCTCCAATAATTAATATCGCGATAATTGCTCAACCGATTCTGTCCGATTCAACCGTTCACGTTCAATTCGGCCGGGAATTGAAGGTGTGTAATGTATAAGACAAAATTCAACTTACGTGGAGAAGTTATTTTGAACATTCAATGTTTTTTTCTGCAAATAATTGAGTTTTTGCATGGGAACAGCCAATAAAATCTGATTTAATTGTAAAATATCAGATATCGAATTAGGATTTGACGGAAATCTCACGAGATTTAGTCAGTGAAAATTCTTCATTCGTGACCAAATGAACCAAAACCGAGAATTTTCGTTGAGTTAATTCGTTTAAGTACTCGTTAATTGATTTTAAGAAGACTATAACAAAATCGATATTGTTTCCACGTCTGAAATCCAATAAAAAAATTCCTGCGAGTCCTTTGTATTCAAGATTCCCGTCTCAAATTGCGACTTATGGATCGCAACCTGAGAATTTTGACAATTAAAAATGGAGGCCTGGACCTCGACTAGACTTCAGACATTCGCTGTTAGACATTGAAAATTTTAATGAAAACCTTCCGACAGTCTCAATTTTCCAAAGCCTTCGAGACATTCGACAGGCGCGAAAATGTCAAGCGAACTTTTCCGCACGCGAAAGTAATTTTCGGAGTGAACAGTCGAAATTTATTTATGGAGACAATACCATAATTCATCACATGCCTAATTGAATGCTACTGCAGTAGTTGGTTCTGCTGTTGTCCGGTGGGGACGTTTTTGGATCCAGCCGAAGATCTGGCGAGGATGGCGAGGAGGAGGGGGCTTGTGTATCCAAGGTGACATCCTTGGGGGTGAGGTGTCTTCTGCGGTCTGGATGGGGACAATAATTAACCCACGGTTAGTTTGCGTCGCCCCCCTGTGGCTACGGGATGCCCGAGAACGTACCACGGGGTGATGTCGCGCTACAACGACGCCCCGGGCCGCACCGTGAGATGCATAAATATCGCTGTCCGTGGAGGTGTAGCATCGGTAGAGTGAGGGGTCACACCTTCTTATAATTATTAATGCGACAAATGACCCTGCGTTAGTCTACAGATGTTTTTTTTGCGCCTTCGGGAATCAAATTTCTCATCTCAATTCGCACTTTTTCATTCTGGGGGGGCTAGTATCAAGCGAAAAATATTATTTTGTCACTGCTGCTGCGTTCAGCCCGTGTCGAAAAGTGGCATAGTTCGCCACTCCCGGAACGTAACATCACTAACAAAAAATATAGTTCGGATACACGTGCGACGGGGTGTTTCAACTCGTCGCACTTGTATCGAAATATACTATTTTGCGGTTTATGAGAGTGCTGGCTTGGGAGAACATCCAAAAGGATTGAAGAAAAATTTTCATGCGGTTGAGACTAACAGGAGCGCGAAAGGAGATTTTCAAAATTAAAAAAAAATCCACAAATTTATCTCAGTTCACATTAAATTGAATCGATTCGTCTGTCCACCCTCGAGAAAATAAATTAAAAGACATTCATTTCTGATAGAATTGTTTTCTAACGATAAACAATAATTCCGAATTTTTACGGTTCAGATATAATTCAATCTACATTAATTTGTCAGTTGGGAGACACCTCAATGTTAATTATGTTATTAAAAAATTGAAAAACAACCCTCATCAAATCTCGAACAGATTTTCAGTAGGCGTTCGGTGTTTACTCGCTGAAAAAAACAATGAATAATATTAAAAATTCTCAATAATCAACAATTAATGCTGATGCAAGGAATTCTTTCGCCTCGCGTGACATTGAAAAGGCCCACAAATTGACGTAATCCAGCACTAAATCACGCTGAGCCAGGGGCCCACCTCCCAAGAAATCTCAAATAGATTTGTAGCCAAATTCCAGAAGCCTAAAAACATTCCACAGTCGATTTTTATGATTTCTCTTTTTCCCTACCTGTCCTGTTTATTTTTTTTTCGTTTCATTTTAATTAACACTTTTGGCTGACCAACGGTCCCTCGGCTACTGCGAGTTCGGGTGTCCAGGCAATAAAGTGCGAGACAGAGAAAGGTGTCTGGATCGTCGTGTCATATAACACCCAGTGGGTCGTTCGTCGATTGATTTGTGGTGAGGTTGAATTTTTTCGGCTATACGAATACACGTGCGCGTAGGTGGGTTGGAGTTGAATTTCCAGGCGATTTCTTATGGCTCTGATTTTTATCTGCTCTTCTGGGGTGATTTTGCATGCCAATGATCTTACTTGTGCCATCATTTCAGGAGGTCACACCAATTTTTCCAAGTACCAGAGCCGTTTGACGAAAATTCTGCGGATTTTTCCTCCGATTCCTTCCCGACGCAAAAAAAAGTGTAGGCAACCCCCCATAATTTACCCCTTTAAGCCCCATTAATTCATTAGTTAATAAACGGAAATAAGTAATTTTTAAAAATAGATCCGGAAAAGAAGGGAAACTCGTATTTTTTTTATCCGGAAAAATGATCAGGGGCTGAGTAAATTTTCTTTTGCCGTTTCGACGTTTTCAATCAAATTTCATTTCGCAACTTGTCCATTCCTCGCGCGAAAGCCCAACTCCAGTAGAAATTCAACTGAACCTTTTTCCACCCGTGAATACCCTCCCCCTCACTCCCGTACCGATTAAAATAGTAAATGCTACCATAAACTCCAGTTACAAGGGGTACGAAATAACGTTTTCACGTATGATAGAGTGGGGGAGTGAGAAACGATACGATGTGGGTATGGTATCCACAGGGGGTAAAACACCCAGGTCCCGCGAGTGAACAGAGAGAATCCCCTTAACGCGCACAACAAAAAGAGTGCAAAGATTTTTGATGTGCTGGGCCCCCACCGGGGGTACCACATCCAAGCCAAGTAGTGTGTGTGTTGTGAATGGTTTTTGAAGAATAGCCTTGGACCAGTGTGTGCCGTGCCCACAGCCATTAACCGGTCTCGTCGTTAAATCATCGTTGCTGTCATCGTCTTCGTTATATCCCATCCATAGAATGCCTATATACATGACACACGTATCCACATGAATGCATTAACTAACTCATTTTTATAATCACCAATATGTTAGGTACAATCAGCTCTTCACGGGAATTTCAGAACAAAAGCCAAAACGATAACAGATAAATTCACGGTGGAACGAGTAAAAATATACACGCAGACAAATCTAAGCGTGAGTTACCCACGATTTCATTTGTTTAAATAAAAAAAATAAAATAAGTTACCCATGGAGTGACAAGTTCGGTAGACATTAACTTAGTACATTACCTGACCGCTCAGTAAAATTTGTTTACTGTTTACTAAAAATTATCCAGACGTGCACAATTAGTAGTTCAGATGATGAATTTTACTGTGCGAAATTTTCGATTTCAATATGAACTGTAATTTACTGTTTAATTTATTTAATTTAACGCATGGTCGGCTCCAACGTAAAATACGCCTTCGAAGGTGCTTTCACGCTTCGATATTTCTGACGCGATGATTGCGAGGAGGGGCGAGTAAAAATACGGGAATATTCACGAAAATTCTGAATCCGTGGATTCAAATGAGCACGTGTGGCATTTACGGATCCTCGAGCGTCTGCTATCCACAGGTATAAACGCGCCCAGGTTGCCTCTCTGCGGGGGGTACGTCACTGTCCCCGGGATGGACCGAGTGAGAGGGTTATAACGCGAGATGAAGGAGGAAACCAAGCCCCTGATCAGGCCCGGGATCACTGAATGCCTGCTGGTCATTGCATTCCATCCCCACTACGGAATTATCATTCACGGAAAATAAAATTGTGGGCAAATGAAATGGGTAATCCTCGCTTGCCCCTCATCGTCTACTGTAAAAAGTCAATGTACACTGTAAACAAAATTATTCTCCATAAAGACACATTGAGAAAGTGTTAAATCGATTGTTAAATAATATAAATTAAATAGTGTAAATAAGAGCTTGAAAAGAAAATTTTTTTTCGGTTGATTTTTTCATGAAAAACAATCCGATCTCTAAATTCGAGCGGTCGGAGACAATTTTTCCCTAGAACGTGTAATTTAAAATTATTTTCAATCAAAAACAAAAATAGGGGTTTTCTTAAAATGAGCCTCCCCCTGCGAAAAAATCGGATGAGTTGAATTTCTTTCGATATCGACGTAATTTCGAATCCAAAAAAATTCAATATTGAAAGTTGTCTTCCAAAGTGACATTCGACGGAAAAAAAACGGGAAAGAGTGAGGAAAGAAAGAACCAATAAGAGACCTCGAAGAAGTGCCTCCTGACACTCTCGTACACTGGGTATCATCGCAGTTGGCATTGGCCATTGGGTTTTATCCCCCAGCTCAGGGTTAAAAAAAAACGCTAGATAAGATCGCAGTTCTACCATCTTCTCGTACTTGAGAAATAAGAAGAGGAGAAGGAGAAAGAGAGACCCCACTGAGCGCTTGCACGGCGGTGGGTATTCCGGGTACAACCTGCCACTCGTCAGGGCCCACCCTCGTTTAACCCAGGGCCCGTGGAGGCTACCAGTGGCGATGGCCCATCGCACTCCCTCTTATGCATTTCCTTTTTCATCGTTTTTATTTCCATTTGGTTTTTAGAACTCTGAAGATCCACTCGTGACTCCTTGGTATCCACTTTTGATTGGTGCCTGACGTATTCTAATAGGCTCTATTCGCAGGGAATTCCTGCCAGGATTGCCAGATCCACGCGAGGAGCAGGGCTTGGTCAATTAAAATCGATACTTCTGGCGAGTATCAGATACTGGACGCAATACTTTTGTTGATTGATTGATTGATTGATTGATAACGTTTATTACTGTACAATATGTTGTATAAACTCAACAAGGTGGTAAAACCACAGCGCTAAAGACAGAACTTAGTAAAAGAAAAAGCAGAAAGCATCTGAGACAGCCAAAGCGATGGCGAAAAACAAAAAAATAACAAACAAATAGTATATTTCGTAACAAGTGAAAAAAAATGGTTTTTGGCGAGTGATATAATCC
>JAPYZN010002728.1:0-11101 GCA_030522865.1 Psyttalia lounsburyi | reverse complement strand
TTTTTCACTTGTTACGAAATATACTATTTCGACACATTGAGATGAAAAATTATGTTCGTAACTCGTGAAAAAAGTGGTTTTTGACTCGTGGGATTATATGATGAGCCGAAGGCGGGGAAACCTCCCACTCGCCAAAAACAATTTTTTTTCACTTGTTACGAAATATACTATTTTATTACTTCATTGTCTATAGAATTTGAATTTGACAATGGAAAATAACACTTCTCTTTTTGTACGTGTTAGAGCCTTGAATTACAAATCAATTGACACATTGAGCTAGATTGGTATTCCATTTGTATTTATAATCAAGTCGAAAGCACTGGTTTATTTACTTATCGAGATTTGTGAAAGATAAAGGGAGAAAATAACTTACCTTTTAATTCTTTTCCGTCACTGGTGCAATTCCCCTCGTCCAAGACACATTTTACGTAATTGTTGAGGAGGCGATCGTTCCGGAGGATCTGGTCCAGGTCTACATTGTCGTATTTGGTGGTGTAGGCCTGCGGTTTAGCCAGGGAAATAGCCACAACGGCGAGGAAAACAACGGTGACCTAGAGGCAATTTTATTTATCAATGTTATCACTTGAAACTGAAGAATTTAAATTTCATTTTTATTATTATTTCTGCGTTTGTAATAACTCGAGATTTTTTTTCCATTCTAAAGAGTGTTCTGTTTTTAAATTATGTATTTTTGTTCAATGAGTAGGTTGAAGAGAAGATGTCAAAGAAAGAGACGAAAGTTAAATTTTCAAAGAATTAATTTTTCTCTCTAATAGTTGAGATAGTTTAATATTTTTCACGAGATGTGAATAACCGATTTGTAAGCAAAACTTATGGCTTATAATTTAATAAATGACATCTCAATAATTGGTGCTTTAAAAATGGAAAATGAGCCAAGTGAGGATTGAAATTCTCTTAAAATCACTCTTCATTATGATAATTTAATATTTTATGAGATACGTAAAATGAAATTATAACAAAAAATTCGGAACTTTCACATTTAACAGTTTTCGTTATTACTGAAGGCTGTTACCTTCATTTTTCTCTGTGAGCAACGAATGTTGTCGGGGTACTGATGGCTAGACGTCTTGCGTGGTCCACTCTTATACCCAAGCGATTGCCGGGCTCCTAATTCCTCCAACTCTCGCCTCCCAGCTTATTATTTATTTTTCTCCACTCTTTATCTTCCTCTGGAGGCCGGCATACGTTATATTTCGACGAAGACGTTGCGGAATACTAATGAGACTCCTCTCCAGTCTGTCCGCATGCGTCAATGTCGTCCGAAACGGTTATTGAAATGAGATGTTTGAACTCTTTTTTGTATTCTCAGTCCCGTAGCTCAATTTGCATTCTTAGTTTTTTTAGGTACTCCAAGTTGCTGCTGGGATCAAAATACAAGAGAATGTTTTGTAAAAAATTTCTGGCAAGTTCCGAATTATTCCATTAGGATTAATCTTCACAGAAAAATCCTGAGGCTTTAATTTTTCACATTTTATTGTTTTATAATTTCTCATAAAATGGGAAAAAATCACACAATTATCAACGCCTCGGCAAAAAAGTCTGGAATAAATCCTCAAACTCTACAATTGCATTTCCCCGTTGAAAAAGGAACATTTGACGGTCACGAGAGAAGGCCGAGCGGAGAATCCACGTGTATGAAGGTCGTCGCTCATGATTCACGCGTAAACGTAATAAAAAAACATGTATTTTTAAAATTTAAATCCATATCACTAGCATCTCGTTCGTAGTTCTGATATTTTTGTGGGTGTAGAGCCACTAGGAATTCCCCCAGTTGTATTTTTCCTGGCACCATCGCCGCAACAGGTTTCGTCTCCAATGCCCCTCTCCACCCGTGGACAAGTTTTCGAAGACGAATTTACATGTCAATCAGTTCAGGGACGTTAAATCTGTGCTTTTCTGGCTGTCTCGAGCATTTCCATAGCAAGTTATACATTCATCATAAATTTAACAATATTCTCCTTATTTCTAGTTATTAATGTTCTTTGATTTTTTAAACATTTCTCACAAATCAGTAGTATAACATCGATAGGATCTTATTGAACTTCGATTGAGGTTTTTTCTATGGTATCTCTTACAGGACTTGAGCTGTTGGCTTTTTTGCCTTCACATAACTAGTGCATACCCTCAACATGAATATTTTCTCCAATTGTGGGATTTGTGAGTCGATTTTAGCGAGGCAATGAACACTAATGAACAAGAGAAGAGAACAATTTGGCAAATCAATTGAAAAATGATATTCGGGCGCTGAAGTTACCGCGACACCGCAAAAAACAATCCATTCAAACAATTCATTAGATCGGCGAGATAGGAAATCTGAGATTGTAGATCGGATTTGATTTCATGGATTTCATTGAATAAACTCCTCGATCCGAAGGTACTTCAAAAACCGATCAAAACTAATTATGAGAATTTTTCAAGGACACTTAAAAAAATAATAACTCGAAATTTATTTTCAGAGATTGCTAGGATTTTATTGAAAATCACTGCATATACACTTTCATTGAATTTTGGAGCTCTCAATGGACCTTTGAATCAACTCGAACCATCCTTGAACCTGGCAAACAGAAGAACATCTCGAATTAGGAAAAATAGTAAAAAAAAATCAGTTCTATGAAATTGATGAGGTGTCGAGGAGAATCAGATAGCAAATACAAACTAAAATCACGGCACTCATAGATCTTGGTGGTTGTGATTATTTCATCATTGGAGTTTGAACTTCAGTGAGTGGTGAAAGACAAACAAGAGACAATGAAATCAGTTTACCTGGCGGAGTAGCCGGGAAAGTCCAGTGACGCAACAGTCCAACGCCCTCCAACTGCATCTGGAGAGGAAATCGAGGGGATTAGGGCGATCTTTCGTCGAATGATTGGCAAATATGGGTGGGACTTGAGTCAGAGTAGCAAATATACTAATCATGGCATTCATCGATCTTGGTGGTTGCATAAATCATCATAATTGATACATATAAAATGATAATTCGGTGAGAAGTGGAGTTTGCAATAAGAATACATTGGCTAAAATATTCAAATCAAGTGTGCTATTCACAAACTTTACTTAAAACTACTTTTTAAAAATTTTTCATTTAAATTTGGAATAGTTACGTCTATAAAATGAGTTGCATTTGATGGATTTTTATCCGTCGAATGTTAAAATTAGTGAGAATAAAAAAACAAAAAAGAATTATACTTATTAGCCTATAAGTTATTTATAGATTTTAATAGAAAATTATTATTAATTACGGAAACCGACGGTAGTGGCCGTGCTGGACTGGCATGCCGATGACCCGTGTTTGCTCCCCGTCACCGGCAGTCAAAATTTGTAAAAATTTGTAGCACTCTGATCTCACGATTCACTGCCGAGCGTTAGTCTCGTAAAAGGGACGACTGTACCTGGCCAAGGTTTTCCCTTGGTCCTTGGCGAATGCGGTACAGCGGGGTCGAGGGGTGGGAAGGGTAAATACGTAAAAACTCGAAAGGGTATACGTGAGGACAGGAAAATATTACTAAGTACGGAAAAGGAAAATTCTTACCGTTAATTATGCAAGAGATGAGAGAAACTAGAATCCGGTATCGCACTCCGAAGAATCTGAAATGGAAAAGTAAATTTAAAAAAAATCTATTTTTCCATGAGATGCTCGTAAGATTTCTTGGAATTTGTCTACTCAGATAGCAAATACAAAAAAAAATCACGGCATTCATAGATCTTGGTGGTTGCTAAATTCATCACGACACGTGCATTTACCGACAATTAATTAATAATAATTCGCAAATAAAAGTTATATACCTTAAGAACATTGGAATTAATTTCGAAGCATTTCGTCGAGCCTCCCTGGGGGAAGGAAAAATCTGCAACAGAAAAATAATATTTAATAATTAATATTATCAGAGGACACAACAAAATTCTTTCGTTATCGTTTAGTCGCTTCAGATAGCAAATACAAAATAAAATCATGGCCTTCATAGATCTTGGTGGTTGCATATATCATCATATTGACAAAAAGTAGTTAATAAGTACAAGGAAGAGAGATTCTCACCATTAAGCCCTCGAGGATGACACAAAAGAAATCAGAATTTCGGTTTTCAAGCCTCTGAAACAGAAAAATAAATTCTGATAATTCTGCACACGTGCCAATTATTCATGAGAATTTAAATAATTTTTTCACTCAGATAGCAAATACTAGAAAAATCATGGCGTTCATAGATCTTGGTGGTTGCTAAATTCATCACAAAACTAAAAGTAATTCAATATTAACCGAGTCAATTCTTAAATAATTATATTCACCTAGAAACTTGCTCTGGCAGTCGTAAATAGTCCAACGGCATGTGAACTGAAAAAAATTAAGCTAATCATTAATTAATCCTTTTTTTCACTGATTCAATTGCAAATATCATCTCACCTTCAATGTAAATATATTCTAGAGTACCTATTCTCATCTAAATACATAACTAAACAATTAAATTAAGTGAACAATCACATCGCAATAAAATACAGATAATTCTTCGCTAAAGATAAACTTGAATTCACCAAAAATGTAATGAAAAGAGAAAAGAAGGAAAAACAAATTCATTCAAGACTATAATCTCTACTTTATCGCAAATGTGGTCAATAAGTATTGGCTTTATAATATTTTTATTAGAGAAAACTCAGAGTTAATCAGTTTTTTTAGGAGCACGTGTTTTCTTAGCTGGAAGTGGCTTCTGGGATCTGAGTACTGCGCTGGCACGACGAAGGGCAGCCTAGAAGAGATTAAAATTGGTCAGAGTTTCAGGTAAGAAGAAACTGAAAGACCTTTTTTATGTCACCTCATGAGTAATTTGGAATTATGTAACAACTAAGGTCAAGGCCCGGCTGTAATAGTTCGTAACCTCGACATCCCCGGGACTAGTTACAAGAAAAATAATGATTAAATTATAAGCCAACCTAATCTCCGACTTCCGTGTATGATTTCTCAAAGTCGGAAATTATGTCCGCTCACGATTTGATCAGTATTTCACGTGTAATGAGTGACGGAGATTTCAAGGTGATAAATTATTACACCCGGCCCTTAACCTGGGATGACAAATGAGCTCTCTAATCAGTAATATCAGTTGCTAAATTCAAAAATAATAATAATCAATATATGTTATCATGAAAAATGTAACAATGAGCTTCATGTGTTATTATTGTGAATGAAAATTGTAGAATCAAAAAGTGAAAAATAATTTTTTCACAGCATCTTCTCCAAGTTATGATTCTAGTGGGATTTACGAATTGAGTGATGATGTACCTTAGTAAGATCACGCCTGTATTTGGTAGATGAGATGAGATTCTTCAGCTTCCACAGGGACCGACGTGCTCCAGCCTTCATCGTGCGCTTGATGGTGGCTTTTACTGGTTTGTTAGCGACCTTTCCCTTCTTGTAAACGACGGTGAAACCCTTCTTGTCTGGGGTATCAACAACTCCCAGTGTTTTACGATGAACAAGCCCTGAGTAGCGGTAGCTGCTTAGGTTTGTTAAATTGTTGGGCTCCTATGTACCAAAATGCAAATAGACAATGCAGACGATAAAAATTAATGTCAAATTGCTTGTAATGTGATTAGCCGAGATCTAAAGTCACGACAATTGCACGCCGAAATTTATTTACTAAACGTACCGTCGAGAAAGGTTTGCTGATATTTCTCTTCTTGAGTAGGAAAGCATTGTTGTTGCGGATAATCATCCAATTCAAGTGGGACGACATGATGAATGCCTAGAATCATAATTTTTGAGGTTAGAATTGCCATCCCAAATTTGCCAAGTCCCACTCCAAAGTTTAAACAAAACAATCGACCACACAATTATCCCAAGATAGTAAACTCTAGCCTAATAAACTCGACAATTGCTTCTGACAATTATAGAATCATTTAATACCGAATTAAGAAAAAGGTTATAAATCTCGTGCTTCCTAGTGTCACTGGCATATGCATTTATCCTCAATGAAACAAATCTACAGCCACAAAAATCATTTTCTTGTCGATAAAAACCATCGCAAGAGCCCCAAAAATGTTGTGAATCTACTTAAATATTTCAAAAACAATTAAAAACTGAGAAAAATTATAAAATTCACTTTTTACCTCGTGCGTCCTCAGGCCAACGAGAGGAAAGAAAGTTACCGGAAGTTGAACTCAAACGAGACAACTCAAAATTCAATTGCCTCGAGAAGTCTCCACCATTTAGGGTTCTAAAAAAAAAGAATTATATTTTTTACCAGCTTAAACAAAAAATCATTTATATAAAATGTTAACAAAAAAAAAATCTCTAATAAATGGGAATTTTCTTGAATCTTCCGGTTAAAAAGCGACATCTACTTTCATTTTGAATTCAGTAATGAGGACATTGTTGACATACGGAAACGATAAACAACGAAATAAACAATTGTAGAGGTATAATAATGGCAAGTGAAGATCATAAAAGACTCTCCACTTTTATAAAAGAAACTCATAATCGACTGCGCCAAGAATGCCAGTTGCTCGGGCCCAAGGAGGCCTGGAATCGACATCTGTCCAGAACGAAAGACTTACAGGTTATCATTTCTGCAATTACAATAACTCGAGATCAATAAAGTCAAATTGAAGAGTCTTTATTTTTTGTCGTTTCAAAGATATTTCTGTAGAGTACATTCAAAGGAAGCCTGACGTTTGTGTAAATTGTGGAAAAAAATCAAATTTCACAAATTTCTTGCGAGATTATTTAGTAGTACCCCCTTTCTACAGACAACAATAAAAAAATAATTGTACTGTTCAATTGGCAGAATTATGCAGCATCAATGAAAGAGCTGGCGACCTCCCACTGGAGTCAGAATCGAGATTCCCTCCACAAGAACGTCTCCACCCACTGCAGGATTGAATGGATCAAGAGACAATGCTTCAGTTATTATTTGGACGGAGCTAAAACTAGATACGACGAAAAAGAAGCAGCAATTTCCGCGAAAATCGACACTCCAACATCATCAAAAGCTCCCTCCTCTCTTACCTCTTCCCCAAAGTTGCCATGTCTACATTCGAAAATAAAAATAATAGACGTCGGGAGTTGCTACAATCCTCTCGGACAGGACGATCGCTTGGACGTGACGCCTATAGACCTCGCTCCCTACTCCAATCAAGTGCTCAAGTGCGATTTTCTGGATGTTGAGGTAGGAGAAAGAACAAAAATCATAGACAACCGAGAAATAATTCAATTAGCGAGGAGTAATTTCGATGTCTGCGTGTTTTCGCTTCTTCTTGAGTACCTCCCGTCCCCAGATCAACGTTTCCACTGTTGCAAGAAGGCTCACGACCTCGTGAAACCTGGGGGTCTGCTAATTATTATCACTCCCGATTCTAAACATGTGGGGGCAAATGCCAGATTCATGAAATCCTGGAGATTTGTTTTGTCCCATCTGGGCTTCATGAGAATTACGTACGAGAAATTGAAGCACGTCCACTGCGTTTGCTTTCGGAAATGCTACGATGAGAATGTTGCCATCAGATGGGCACAGATACAGCTTTTGGACGCGGAGGATGTATTGTTTAGATCGACCAACAAAATATTTATACCTCAGGATTTTAACAAGGATCAATCAGAGTCTGAGGAGAAGAGGGAAGATCATTTCAGCGAGAGCGAGATAAGTAGGGAATTTGGAGAATTACCGGAATTTTTTCATTGAGAGGGTAATCAATGGTGCTCATGGAATATTATTGGAGAATCAATGTGACCCTTGGCGCAATAATTTTCTGTATTTTCTTTAGTAATGGTACAAAGCGCTTAACGAAGATGTTTCAGACTTTGACAATGGCTTTGCCAGTATTTTCTCCCTTTAACATTCCTGCAAAGGCCGTGAACATATTATTGAAACCCTCAGTGACGGTTTCTCGATACTTGAGTTTCCCCTGTTGAATGTATTCGAGGTTTTTCTGAATTCCCTCGGGCACACGATCCAGCCATCGACTCACGATGAAGCCCTCGATCTTCAGCTGCTTGGAACAGATTACTGGCTGGAGAACTGTCGACTTTGGAAGGTCGTTGGGGCTGAAGTTGTAAGAAGAAATGCTGCCGCAGAGGGCTACTCGCCCGTACTCGTTCATTTGATAGATTATCGTACTTGCTATGTCTCCTCCAACCTAAATGAATATCACAGGGAAAGAATGAGTTGATAGAATGGTTTGTAGATATTCCGTTAATAACGGAATTGAAATTAAATTATTGAATGTTCTCAAAGTCCACGACTAGAATATTCCTAAAATAGTCCGCATAAAACGTCTTCAACTTGAAATTATCTTCGTTTTTTTAATGAAAAAACATTTAAAAGGGACAAATTACGTTGTCAAAGAAGCAGTCGATCCCTCCGGACGCCATTTTCTTGAGTTCTTTTCCTACATCGTGAATTTTATAATTGATTGCATGATCGAAGTTCAGCTCTTCTTTTATCCACTTGCACTTTTCGTCGGATCCGACGATCCCGATGACCTTAAGCCCCAGTATTTTTCCGAGTTGGCCGACGTGGGAGCCAACAGCTCCAGCGGCACCTGTGACCACTAGAGTTTCGCCAAATTTTGGCTGGCAGAGCTCCAGGAATCCAAAGTATGCAGTCATGCTACAAATGGTTTTTTTTTTCATGATAAAGGCGGAAAAACAAAGTCGGATAAACAAATTAAAGTAGAAAATTTGAGCCATTGAAAGACTTAAGAATTCCTCTCAGTTTTTCTACAGAATAGATGGTTCTACAAAGGATTCTCTTCTACACATCGTGGAATATACCATTTTTACCATTTTTACTAGGAAAATTCGATTGGATCTTTGAAATGTGGATTTTTTTTAGACAATTTATAAATTTCCATTGATTTTGTAGGCAGTACCCAGGCATTCCAAGAGCACCGAGAGCTGTTGAAGAAGGTAGACCTCCAATGTCAGGCAGAAAATAAGGTCGTCGTCCCCGGAAGGTCAAATCCTCTCTCAAATTTTTCATATCAACGATCGTTCTAGTTCGCCATCCAAAGTAGGCAACGATTCTCTTTCCTACCGGGTAATTTGGGTCTTTTGATTCGACAATTTTTGCCACTTGGGCTCCCACCATGGTAGCCCCTAGGGAGATCATGGCAGAGAGTTTCCGCATATAGGGATCGACAGACAGGTATTCTGCTTCTGCCAAGAACTCTGCGGGCACAAACAAATACCAATGTTGATAGACATCCTATTAATTTTTGGTCGCTTCCATCGCCATGTTTAATAGACAATATTCTCCACAGAAATCACTATAATTCTAGTTTTCTATAGAACTTATTATATTGAGACCACGATAAATGATGATTAATGAAATTATACCGCCATCTTTGATCGGTGGTAAATCCTCTTCGATCAGCTTAAGATCTGAAGGCTTGGGCTCCCCATCAAAATGCTTGATAACGACAAATTTCTTCGATGTTACCATGACAAAGTATTCCTAAGTTGCAACACAAAATCAGTTGTTGAGTGGAACAAGTGGTTTATCTGACTGCCGGCAGTCGAAGATACCGAGAAACATCTGGATATCTGGAGAATGGTGGGGGAACAAAAAAGAAGATTAATGTTGAATGAGCTCAAACATATGTGAAGCTATTTGAGAATTCCAAAGTATTGGGCTTACCATTTCTGGGCTGGATAAAAAGGTTTTTATCGCACATTTACTTTGAAAGAATGTGAGAAAAAATATATAATTTGGGAAATTTTTCTCACCCGTGATGTATATTTAATACACATGGATTTTGCGTATTGGATTAAATATGTAATAGCCTAGACCATGAATTTACCTTCATTGTCAATAGTCGGCAATAGATCGCTCAGTTTTCTCACATCCCCAGGTTTGGGTTCGTGCTTGAAGTGCTTCGCCAGGACGTACTTCTTGACAGGCACCATGTTTACGTTTGACTGCTCCCTTAGATCGCGATCCACTAGTCAATTGCATATAATCCAGCAGCTCTGGATGTTCAGTTCAATTAGCAGTTCAATTAGCGAGTGATACAGGAATTTATGGCAATGTAACGTATGGTAATACCAGTGGAAACCAATGGGATCAGCCAATGATGAGAAACAATGGCAATCGGGAGTTTCATATTTCCATATATGCTATGCAGCCCTGTCACTTAATTAATGACTTGAATTAAAAATTGCGGAAGTTTTTGAATTCTTTCCTTTATTCAATATAATATAATTCAATAATTATAGTTATCTTCATCTCTCATTAATATAAAATATTTACAGATTATTAACCGATAAATTGGAGTACTAATCAAGGCTGATGGCAGTGTTTGTACCAGTAACTTTTAATAACTTATTATCGGAACTCTTTGATATCCTAAGTCTCTCAGCTGGCTTCAATATCTCTGCTATGATCTTCTCGTCGCTGAGTTTCTCGGTTTTGTCGAGTACTTCTGGGGGCTTTAATCGTGTGGTGCCATTGTCTCCCGTTTCACTGGCGAGTTCGGAGGTCGTTGACGAGGGCGACTCGACTTCGGGAATGGTGAGTCGACCATTAAGTCGTCTCTTGGAGGGGCTTGAACTCAAAGTGGAGGTGGCAGGGATTGCCGCGGTCGGCTGGGCTGGGTTTTCCTCGGTGCCAATGGGCATGCGGAGGATCTTCATTGGTTCAACGTAGAGAATGTCGAAGGGTGCATCTAGAAAGAGCTCCTGGAGAAAGCGACGAGCTGGAAGTCTGTACGTTCCACTTCCCAGGCGAGAGGCTACTTCAGAGAACAGGCAAGTGTCCTGGGAGAAGAAGAACATTGAGAAAAATTTACTTTTTCGAACAGGTGAGAATGGGAATACAATTTTTTTCCAATAATTCTAATATTATTATTATTTATTATCCATATATGGACGATTGGGCTTTTTACGTTTTTGCGGTATCATGGGCCGTCTTCCTCTCTAACCATGTCGCATTGTACCCCAGGAGCTGTACTCCATGTACAGACTCTCCTGGTGACCAAGGGAAACCAGGGAAAACCTTGACCGACATGGCGTCCATCAACCAAGCTTCATCGGGAAAACTTTTCCTCCAATGATTCTTGGTGTCTAGACTCCCGTTCGACGGTTTCCGAGAGATTAAAA
>JAPYZN010002727.1:0-11722 GCA_030522865.1 Psyttalia lounsburyi | reverse complement strand
TGACTCATGTGATTATAATCCTCGCCTTCGGCTCGGATTATAAAGCCACATTCGTCAGATAATACTTTCATCGCCTGGTGACATAATGTACTAATTAATCATTCTCAGTAATCAACCGACTCTTCGACTCTACAATGATCTTTTTTATTACCATTTTTTTTTAGTTTTAAAGACGTAAAGTGAAACTCAAAATAGAAGTAGAGAAGTTAGAATATAATAATAAAAATAGTAATAATATTATTTGTTAGTTACTTGTAACAATTGTGATGAAATTTATTGTACGATCCCAATGCAGGCAACGCTCCCGTGCCAATACTATAAGCGAAAAATATTTGAGTAGCACCATCAATCCATGGCCCGGGTGATAATAATTTTTCCCATCTCGGGGTCACGTAATACAGCAATCCTGCACCGGCTCCCTCCAGTGTAACAGCTCTTGCCAAAAGTATGAAAAGCACGACGTACGGAAATAACGCTGAAAACCATATGATCTTACCACTCTGATGGAGACCACGTCTTATAATGAAATATATTAGGAGCCATCCGAGAATCAAGCAGCCCAATAATTCCCACTGGATTCCCCCAAGATGATCAATGCCAGATGTTATGCCAAGAACTCGACGCCTGAGTAAAGTTTTCGAAAAAAATATTACAGTGTTGACTTTCTTTTTGGCTTATTTGCATTTTTTTTTCTTTCAATTTTGTTTGTTAAAAAATTGTAAATAAAAAAAGTTTATGTTGTAATTTTTTTTGTTTAGAATTTTTCTCTTCTCTTTTTCAAGCCAGTTTTTTCTTTATACTCAGCATTAACTTACTCCCAATATTCCTCGACTGGAGATGTCGAGTGACTGGAATTAATGTTGTCGCTCTGGTAGGATTTATTTATATTTGCTCCATGACAACTGTCGGTATTCCATGAATTTCCTGTGTGAGTGGAAAATAAACGGTAATGAATATATTCTTTATTTTTTCTATATTTATTATCATTATTTTTTTTTATTGTATTATTTTTTTTATATTACGTTTCTATATTTTTTGGACATTGCAAGAATTTTCGGAGGATTTTCGTCCAGCGAAAGAAAAATTCAGTAGAAATTACCGTTCCGTTATATAATCGTATAGTGTTTTAGCCATTTGGAGAAAATTCCCATACCGCTTCAGTAAAAATTGTCCACTCCTTAATAAACGTTTCCCAGATATATGTATAATTTTTGTTCACTGCTTAATAACAGTTATCCACTTTTCCGTAAAGAATTCCCCAACTTCTCAGTTAAATTTGTTTACCAGTCACTAAAAATTGTCTAGACGTGTGCATAATTTTTTCCGAACGTCGAAAATGCTACATGATTACCAAATGGAACCGTAATTTTTACTAAAAAAATTCTCTACGTGTAATTACTGATAAATTAAGGCCCGCGTGTACCCCGAGCCAGACGTCATTTAGGTTGTTTTTGTTTAGAATTTTTTTTATCTACAACGGAGTCTACTTGGATTCCCACTTTTTGTAATAAATAAATCTCCAAGAATTACAAATATATATTGGAAGAAATCTCGAGAAAATTAGGAACATTTTCGAAGAGCCTCTTTGAGAAATATTGAGAAATAAATGAGTAGAGGGTAAAATAAAAAATGCTAAATATCTGGGAGGAATAATTAAGAACACGGATTACGTGAAGTGACAGGTGAATACCCTCTCAATTTTTCATCATTTTTTTTGTCGGGAGTGCTCCTTATTCCGGCATAAAAGGAAGCTTAAAAATACAGAACATTCTTTAAAAATTTTTCAAAGAGCCCGTTTTAAATTAATCTCCTATGCGGGGAGGATTGAGAGATTTCGCATGGCAGCCTCCCTCCCCCCATGTTGACGTCAGTTGAACGCCATTTGCCATAGTAATCACTCATTTTTTAATTTACCCTCTACTTACTTACTTCTCAAAACTCCTCAAAAATGTTCTTTGAAAATGTTCCTAATTTTCTCTAGTTTTTTTCCAATTTATATTTATAATTCTTGGAGCTCTACTTATTAAAAAAAATGAGTTTACAAATACACTCCTTTGTAGATAAACAATTCTAAACAAAAGCAATCTAGATAACGTTCAACTGGGCCCACCCGGCCCTTAAAAACACAAATGATAAATAATTGAAACATTTCGTAATTAATAATACTAGTTATAACTGTTAATGTTAATTATTTAAAATATTTAATATTTTTCTTTCTTTTCATTTCGAAAAGAGAAATACGAATTTAGTGTATCCACAAACTAATTACTAATTAACCGTATTACCGCAATCACTTTACTCATTTATTTTTCCAGTTAGCTATTATTATTATAACTCTAGAATTATTCTTGACGATCCATTTCCTAGAATTAATGAGTTTCCAAATAATCGCCTTTGTAGATAAAAAATTATAAACCAAAACAATCTAGATAACTTTCCACTGGGGTACAACCGGGCTTTAAAAAAATAAAAATCATAAAAACTTCAAACATTACGTATTTAATAATAACAACTATAATTATTAATTATTTATAATTTAGGATATTTTTTTTTATTTTAGAAAAGTCAGATACGAATTTATCGTGTTCACAAACTAATTACTAATCAATGGCATTACCACAATCGCTTTACTCATTTTTATTTATATATACCTCAGAAACCTTCGTTGAAAATGTTCCTAATTTTTTCTAGATTTTTTCAAACGTATCTATAATTCTTGAGGATCTATTTCCTACAATTAATGACCTTCCAAATAAACGCCTTCGTAGATAAAAAATTTAAATTAATTAAAAAAAACAAAATAATAACTAATTGAAACATTAAGTAATTAATATTAACAGCTATAATTATTAATGATTGATAATTTATGATAGTTTTTTCTCTCAGAAAAATGAGCTACGAATTTATCGTGTCCACAAACGATTTAATAATTAATGGCATTACCGCAATCACTCCATGGTAAACCCGGCAACTTGGTAAATGTACTGATAAGGTAGAATAGAGTCCACGCTATTATGATACAATAATAGACATCCAGGTAAAAAACAATTGTCATAGTTGCATATCCAACGCCTGAATCGACACAAAAAGTTTGACAAATTAATGGATAAAAATATTGAATGAATCCTAATCATCAGAACTGCGTAATTACCTTGCAACAGAGGACACAATTGCCCGACCAGTGTCATCCCTCCTGCGCCCAGATACTGTCCAATGGCGACTTCTTGGAAAAATATGGGAATACCACAGAATATCATGGCAATTCCATAAGTAACTAGAAATGCTCCGCCTCCATTTTTATAACACAAGTACGGAAACCTCCAGACATTTCCCAAGCCCACTGATACGCTGATGCAAGAGAATAAAAAATCGAGTTTATTATCCCAACCGCCGCGTTCATCATCCTCTCTGTGAGCCTCGATTTCCGTATTTTCCCGCTGTTGAATTGCCGCTGACGTTATATTTTTTCTCGACGTTGCACGCGATGATTCACCCCCAGTTGCCGATATTACCTTTGCCTTGAACTCTATGAACGTTTGGTCAGGATCGACCGGGTCACGTTCCTCGCCCCAATAATACATTTTCTCGGTCATAATTCACTGGGGGGGATAAGCATATCTAATTTGACTATTTTCAACATTACCGGAGATCATTTTCCATTCAGAGTTCAAATTTCACCTCCAACTGCTCAGGGATTGCGTAACTTTTTGAAATAATTGGTAAATACTATCCACTATCATCGATCCAAATGTAATTCGTTGATTTAGATTTTTTTATTTCAATTTTTTCAAAAATTAGGTTTACATTCTTTGGATGATTTAAAATCATTGGTAAATATTTTTGATCCACGTCCAAGAGAGAAGCTACAGCAATAATCATTATATTTATTTCTGAGAAAGTTAATAAAAATATAATTTTCTGTATAATTTTCTCGGCTTAAAATTGCTCTTTTTTCTCACTCTAATTTTTTCTCAAAAAAAAACCAATTGAACAAAAGAACTCAGAGAATTTTAGCCGCCAAAAATTCTGTAGAAAATATATCAATGGAGTAAGTAAAATAAAAAACTTTTACTAATTCCGCTGAAATTGAATTTCAAATGCACTCGATTATGCACAAATGAGATATACCGGGCAATATTCAATTTAATCCCTACTTATTTCACTTTTATTTTTAATATTCTCGGTATGACACTGGGACATGCAATTTTCATTGACTTTATAGATCATTACGAAACCGAATAATGTACTCAACTGGCGTATCTGTCATCTAAAATGAAATGAAATAAAAAAATTGCTAGATATCCCTCGAGATATTCAAAAAATGAGAATGGAATGGGTAGTTCAACGTAGACAGCGTGTACATGAGATGTCAGGAGCTCGTGTGTGTCCTACAGGGATGCTGAAACGGTAAAATCAATAGTCACGTTTCGCATTATGCCAAACAATATTGCCCTACTCACGTGGTACAAGCATTAATCGCGCAAAAGTTTGTATAAAAATTTATCTTCTCTCTCGCGAATTAAACGACCTTTTTTTTTGTTTAATGAAACTCCGTTTGCAATTGTCAGGGGAGGGCTGATTTTTTAAACAATCGGGGGAGAAAACGACAAAGCAGCAGCTGGTGGGGATTGTGTAATTTTTTCAAATCTATAGAGCCCACTCAAAATTAACAAATAAATCATTTCAATTTGCACTCGAAAATGGAAAGTATCTCACAGATAACACATCCACACACTCATTTTTTTTACCGTTTTTTTACCGTCCATATATGATGTTTCACAAATTTCGTAGGACGAAAGTGGAATACTTGATCCTTGGTAGGAATTATTTTTTTTACGACGACTGCTCGAATTTCAATTTTAAACTTTGACAATATTTTCGAATATTTGGTAATACTGCGTATTCATTTTGGAAGTGCACACTCCTGCGACCTACCACACAAGAGTTGTCGCTATTGAATAGAATCACAGAGAATATTTGAGAGAAGGTGGTTGCAACCCCTGCAGGACAACGCATGCGTACAAAGAGTCAAGGCTCTTGTATTTTACAGTACATTGTATGCATATTCGGTTTTTTCCCTTTTTTTTCTCATTTCAAGGAATTTAATACATTTTTTTTCACTGCTATTTTAATCAAATCATTTTGCCTAGTAATTTCTCGCCTACGATTGTTGAACATTACTTTATCCATTTTTATTGAACTCCTTTTTTTATTGAAAATTACTCTATTGTATATATTTTTGACAATCGTCGAATAGTTTATTTGTCCGAGAATTAATTTGGGAAAAGATTTTTTTCTTGACAAACGACTTTTTTTGCTTTCGAATGGAAGCATTGAAATCGTTCAATTTACCTCTAATTTTAGTTTAAAATTATGCAGAATGATCTGAAATGTTAAAATACAAAATTTGGACACCATGTCTGTCGCTGCAGGTCGTCAATTTGGTCTACATAATTTTTAACGTTTAGAAAAGTAAGCATATAATTGAGTAAAGTGATTCGGAAAAATCTCAAATTTCGTCAGATTATAGGAATCGGTTTAGCCGCTTTTGAGAATTTAACACTTGTTTCTGAATAGTTTTTTTGTAAATATCTTGAAAAGTGTCACCCCAATCTGCAGTTTTTTTTAGAATTTTTTTGTCTTGATGTTATTTATTTAAATAAATGAAAATATATATAGACTCTCATACAAAGTTTTAGAGATATGTCCATTTTTCGGTTTTCACGCAATTTCCTTGTGCGCACTCCCTTCTCTGAAGAAATAAATACATTGACTTGAAATTCCGTAGGAAGTTTCCCTAGACCATGACAATTTTTGACGGCAAAAATGAAGTAAATCAAATCTTTACCTTGTGAGATATTCAATTTTATATAAAAAAAAATCTTCTCTTCAATACCTCAAAAATGACCCATTCAATTTTATTTATATTTTTTTGAAATATGCGTTTCAATATCTTCTATTCGAATCAATTAATATATCTAAGCGACCCTAAGAAGTTTTCGTGATACTTCAATTTTCGATTTTCCCTTGAAATTTGTGCAAGCGCTCTATTTTTTTTTTAATGTCTAATTAATAACTTGAAATTTTACACAAGTTTTCTCCTCATAATGATAATGTATGATTGAAGGCAAGTTAAATCGGATACTTAGCTTGGGAGATATCCAATTTTCAATTAAAAACTATTTTCTTGAATATAGAATGTCGTCCATTCGGAAGCAATAAAATTTTTAGGCATAAAAAATAACAAAAAGAGTAACAAAGTAGAAATAAATTGTCAAACCTCTTCAGTCAAATAGGCTCGGCCCCTGCCTGTTTATTATTTCAATGAATTTTTTTTTCAAATACACAAAATGGTGAGAAATTTAATTTATTGGAGGCTTGCTGATGTTTCAACAGTTTATTATCCTGTCTTCGTTTTTCAGTATGAATTTTTTTTATGTTAACTGGAATCGCCCAATTAAATCACTCTTTTTTTCAACTTCTGAGATCAATCGATTTTCGCCGGATGAACCCCTTAGACTTTATCTGAATAAATATCCTTAAAAAGACTGTAAATTTTAAAAATATTAACAGACTTCACTAGAAAAGAGGGGCCTCCCCGGAGCATCAAAACTTTTCGCGCGAGTTATTAGACATTACTGTAAGTAAGCTCCTCTGATTACGCATCTGCTGTGAACTGGTATCGTTGCGGATTCCTCCAGCTTCCTCCCCAAAATTAACACTTTTCCTCATTATTTTATTCAGTGAATCCTGTCGAAAAGTATGTCTAAAGCTAATACCGTAGGGCTCCTGAAAAATTATCGGTTGCTCTGGGCCTTCGGTGGAGATATTCGAGTGGCATTCATCACAAAACGAGCCAACCTCGTCACTTTTGTCAGCAGCGTCTGCAATTTCCCCACACCTACCAACGAAGACAATTGTACGTCAGTCCTGGATACAGAGATAACTATTTTTCCATTTTAAAAATACCTATTGGCCCGTATATTTTTCAACTCCGCGTTCAAGTGGCCTATTAATCTGGAAATCACCCTCTGACATTTGCTCTTTAAATTCCGGAGATGTAGAGAGCAGTGCAAAATTAATCCACTAATTGTCATTGATAGGATCCAGCTGAGAAAGCTGGCGGAAATGGGGGATGGTGATGCAGGCGGTGGATACAACGACTGCCACACTCTCTGCCACCAAATGACTTGGGAATGAGGAAGCTCAATTTCCTAAAATGAGAAGAAACAATTAATTGAAAAATATAAGGTGGGACTGACTGTACTAACGTGGCTCCAGTGCGACCATATGCAGCAGTAGAGGATCCTCTGAAATACCAGCCAGTACCAGAGGCCCGCGCTGATAATTATCCAATGGACGAGAATCTATGAAAATATATCGATAAAAACAATAAAAATCCCAGTCCATTCTTTCCCCATTTTTCCCACTCGTGTTTCTACACTTTTATAAAAATTCATAAAATGTTTAAGTCAATAGATAAAAATCTTATGAGCCACGGTTTTATTAATTTGTCAGAAGTCCTAATAGATCAGACCCTGAGTTGAACCCGGAGTTTGTTGCGAAACCTTAAAGTTTATTGAGATAACCCAGAGCTAACTCTGGGTCTGATCCAACAGGAAATTATTTAAAAAAATGCAAATGGAGTAAAACATCCTTAAATCATCATCACTTACTTGAAGGATTTTTTCCAACGTTTTATTTGAAATTTTGAAATACTTCACATTTAGTTCTCTCTGAGCGAGTACAAAAAGGGCTGCTATAACCACGAGTGATGGAAAAGTGTGGACAAAATCAGGTCCCACAGCGACTTTTCCATATTCCCGGAGCACTCTGTGCTGGAGAAGAAATACTTCTCGAGGTATCAGTAATGTCCCTATCACTTGTGAGCCCAGAGTATCTAGGCAAGACATGACCATGCCTAACCCTCTCTGTCAAATAACCGCATAGTAGTAGGAGAAAAAAAAGAAGCACAAGTTCAAAGAAAAAAAACAAGGAAATTATTACAGGAGTCAGTGATGCTACAAAAAAAGATCTCTTGGAGAGTCGCTCATCAGGTGTGGATATTCTCTCGGGACAAGAGAATCCTCGTAGAGATATATTTTTCTACTAGTGAATTTTGAGTGCCATTTTTAATTTGTTTCTCTCCTATTATTCGTCGTAATATGTACAAAATGATTATTTACAGCGACATTTTAGTTATGTTGTGGAGGGCGCAATCAAATGAGAAAATATTCGGGTCCAACGAATGATCCGCATTTCGGAAAGTCTTGAGGTGCTGGAACCATGTCGGTAGCATCCCCCACTTGGAGAATGACGTCCAGTCCACGTGTCCACTCTGGAGCGTGCTCGTCGCGGAGCATCCAGTAGCCTTGATAAAAATTTAACAAATTGCACTGAGGAAAAAAAATCCTTTGCCAGAGTAAATTTACTTGCCACAAGTAAGTGTGTATAAATATTGCCATTTGACACACGTATATTTTACAGTTACTTGGCAAGAGAATTTTTTTTTTCTCCGTTCGCGTTTAGCAAATGTTAATAAACGTAAGATGTTGACAATTGGGGGGGAGAAATGATTGAGGATTTATGAGTGAGCAGTCACCTGGATTGTCAGCTTTGAAGCGAATTGCTACAGCTCCATATTTTGGAACAATCACTGTATCTTTGAGGGGTGGGTAAGCCAAATTACGAGTGAATAGGGCATCGTTTCTATCCATTTCTTTGATGTAATCGAGATTTTCACTTTTGCCGAAGTGCCTGGCGCCCACAATGTAAAAATGGTATCCGTGCAGATGATAGACGAGATCGTCCCGTCCGGCTAAAATTAGAACAAAATTTTGGAATATTTTCATTACTTTATAAATTTACCTCCAAAAACAAATTGTTAATTTTTTTGCCAGATTTTAAAAATATACTGATTTAAGGCCCGGCTTTAATAGTTCCCAACCTCGAAATCTCCGTGACTAATTACAAAAAAAAATAATTATTTAATCATATGAAAACCTAATTTCCGACCTCCATGCGTGATTTCTGCAAGTCGGAAATAATGTTTGCTCACGATTCGATCAGTATGTCAGCTGTAATGAGTGACGGCTATTTCAAGGTGATAAATTATTATCGGCCCTTACGGCCCGGGTGTACGTACAACCGAACGATATCTAGATTGTGTTGGTTTGATTTTTTAATCTATAAAGCGTCTATTTGGGAACTCATTTTTTGTAATAAATAGACCTCCAAGAATAATAAATATATATTTGAGAACAAATGGAGAAAATTAGGAACATTTTCAAGGCGCGTTTTTGAGAAATATTGAGAAATACGTGAACAAGGGTAAAATAAAAAATGGTAAATAACTGAGAGGAACAATTGAGCACATGGACCACGTGAAGTGACAGATGATAAGCATCGCAATTTTGCATCAAGGTTTTTGTCGCGAGTGCTCTTTATTCCAGAATAAACGAAAGTTCAAAAAATGCAGAAAATTTTTAAAAAATTTTCAAGGGCCCTTGTTAAATTAATGCCCTATCTGCAGAGGATTAGCAGATTTCACATTTCAGCTTCCCTAACCGCCATGTGGACGTCGATTGGACGCTATTTGCCATGGTGATTACCCATTTTTTATTTTACCCTCTACTCACTTATCTCTCAAAAAGGCTCTTTGAAAATGTTCCTAATGTTCTCTAGTTCTTTTTCAAATATATATTCATAATTCTCGGGGTTCTGCTCATTACAAAAAATGAGTTTCCAAATAGACGCATTTGCAGATAAAAAATTCAAAACAAAAACAATCTGAATAACATTCGGCTGGAGGTACACCCGGCCGTAAAAGAAAGAATGAAATATTGACTTGCAAAGTTGAATTGATTCAAAAATACCTTGATCCAAGAGAATAATCTCGACAGTTGCACCCAATGGAATACGCTTCAAATGGACACATTCGCATTCGGTCCCTCCGCTTTCCTGCTTTTCGCAGTGATGATTAGATAGATTGGGATCACTGCCAGAGCATAAAATATCCTCTGGAACATCTCCACCCTGGGTTAGCAATGGAGACGAGGGATATATAAAACTGGCATTGCTCATACTCAGCCGTTTCATGTCTTCCCCTGACAAATAGAAATGACAAATGTCAATAATTTTAGAGGGAAAGAAATTCAATAGAAATATTCAAACGGAAACTAAAAATATCGGGAAAATTTGTGATTAAAATTTGAGATTGAACATTTTTCCTACAGAATATCGAAACCTAGTGGGTCAGACCCAGAATTAACTCTGGATCCCATTCGGGATTCGATATTCTGTAAGGAAAATTTGAAATTAAGATTTTCAATAATAATAATAATAATATATTGTATTAATAATATTTTTAAAAAATAATAAGAATAATAATTTTCAATTTTCCCTAATGGGTCAGACCCAGAGTTAACTCACATAGAGTTCACAGAGCATTAGGTTAACTTTGGGTCTGACCCACTAGGGATTCGATAGTAGGTAGGGGATTTAGGCGGGATGAGTCAGACCGGGAGTTAACTCTGTGTCTGATCTATTAGGGATTTACCCCTTTAGAGTTAACTCTGGGTCTGATCCGTCATGGATAAAAATTTAATATAATTTCATGAGATTTCGCTGGAGTTTTAGACGAAAACAATCTCCGATGTACCTGCAATATTGGATACCAGCGTCTGCTGATTAATTGGAAGATAAATTGTCACTTGGGCTCTCGGCTCATTCAACGACGCCGGCAGTGTTTTCAGTGCTTTAACTTCGGTAACACAAATATTCTCTCTCGTCTGACACTCGTCAGCAGGATTTGTCGACATCTTCTTTTTCCGCGATTTTTGGATTACCGTAGGCTCACGAATTGCGTTCAAATTATTTGATACTTCGTATTTCAGAATTGCCGAGCCACGAATTGAACTTGTTCTGCATGATTTTGCTGTTTCAACTGCAATATCGTAGCGATCTTTTTGTCCAGTCGCTTCCAAAATAAAGTCCGCTCTCTCACCTGCAACAATTTTACTTGGTGACCGCTCCAAATATTGCAGTATAAAATATTACATCATATTATTGTTATTAATATTTCTAAATATTACATGGTCAAATATTTCATGATTAAAATATTACACCGTCAGAATATCACAGTGATAAATTTATTTTTTTGTTGATTATTATAGAAGCTTTTCAACTAATCGTTTCGGTATTTCGATTGAAATTGTATTATATTGAATTCGCCCTTCCATTTCTGTCTAATTCTGTTCTAGTAGTTTCTTGTATTTCTTTTCGTGTGACGATTGGGATTGAATGACATTCTTCCTGTTTTTTTTTGTTTGGGAAAGGTCATAGATTTTTGTGATATTTTTCAGCATATTTTTTTTTTTATTATACTTTCATCACGTTGTGTCGGAGATAGTACATTTGATGATCGAGCCTTGAAAACAGATCATCGTCTCCCACGTGCAAAATTGCCTTCCGAGTCGAAGGCGAGGATGGCAAGCACGTGGGGGAGGGTGATATATTTTCCATGGCGAGGCTTGGATATTATTTTTCAGGCGTCGCGCACGAAAAGTAACTTTTCAGTCACTCGACGCGAAGCGGAGATTGACTGAAATTTGCCCGAACTCGCAAAAGTGAAAATCACTACGGAAAAATATCGTTCCAGGGCTATCGTTATGGGGTTTTTTGACTCGCGTGGTTGGCCGCCTCGCCTACGGCTCGGCTTGCC
>JAPYZN010002726.1:0-11103 GCA_030522865.1 Psyttalia lounsburyi | reverse complement strand
TAAAGAGTTCAGATTTGAATAAAGAATATTACTAGTAATTGTGGGCTTGTGTGACACACTCCAAGCAACCCGAACCCTACCGCACGGGATTCTAACAACAAGCTGGAAATGACTGGTTTGAGAAAACACGGAGGAGTGACTTTGACGTGCAAAATAATGCCCCACCAACCTCACAGGAAGATATTTCCTATTATCATCCTCCCCACCTGCTTCATGCTCCAATATAGTGAAATTCCAAATGAAATAAAAAATTGTAATAAAATACAATACAATGAAAATACGAGGAGTCTTAAATTTCAAATTAGGATCTCGATTTTTGCACAAAGTTACTGCCTGTTGAAAGTTCACAATAGAAAAAGTATAAAAAATGGGAATATCTCAGAAACTTGTGAATGAGCATATTTCAAAACAAGTCGATTACTGCACGAGCAACTAGTGACTTTCATGTTTAAAAAAAAAGTCCGAAACAGAACTAACTTTGGTTCTGGAAACTATTAGATTTGGCTGGTAAATATTCCTTAGATAGACATTAATCCCTACACTGACAAAATTTTAGATAAAAAGAACATTTTAGCATGTTAGTTACAATTCATTTTTGCAGATAATTGCAAAACAAGTAAATAGTGAAGAAGCATTCAAACAAAAGCGATTGCGTTCTGATTGGGAATTTTTTTTTACAAAATTACGTATATTTTTAGGTTTCCACCTGTCCTGGCTCAAAAATGCGACACGATTACTGTCAACGCCAGTAACGATCCCAAAAATTCCAGCCAATATGGTAACACGAACAATGTACAGAACACCAAAGCCCCATGAAGACACGAATGAGCTTCCAGATGACAACGATGCAGTGGTAATCGAGGCTGACGTCATCACTGAGCTGATTCAAACAACAACTTTAGCTCCAGGTAAATTAGCCATTATACCCCCTTATCATTATTCTCACCTTGTCTCCTCGGTTGCATTGAATTATCGCATTGATACTTATAAAGTTACTCTGGCTGTCACTGCCCCCAATGTTTGAAATAGAATTCCTAGGGCAATTAGGAATCGACCGTTTGCTACCTCCTTCAAGTATCAACTGAAACGCGGGCTATGTGCTGGCAAAACTATGAGTCGATAATATTATTATCTTCGTGACTGCATCACTCTAGTGCTGTATCATTATTTTTCTTTCCTTAATTCCTTAAATTTTCTATTATCTGCACTTGTGTCTTGTTTTTTTAGATAGCACAGTTGTTTTTTTCCACCCATTTGCTTTGCTACTTCCTACCCTCTAATTTTTTCATAATCAACTTCTAGACTCTGTACATCCTGTTAGTTAAAATTTCTATACAATAAGCTTATGATCCATCGATCCCGACTGTTGGTTCTTTTGTTTTTAGCGCCAACGAAGGCAGATCGCCACGAGACAACAACTGTAACACCAGTGAGCCTCGGATTATCGTGTAGTAACGATCTTGAGTGTAGAATGGCTGATGAAAATTCACGATGCATTTACGGAATATGTGATTGCGCCATTCCCCATGGAAATATTAGTTTAGCTTGTAATGCTAAGAAAACTGGCTGTCCAAGTGGTACATTCCAGTGTCGTGGATCTGGAGGGTGCATTAGTTGGTTCTTCGTTTGTGATGGGACATCAGACTGTGGAGATGGTTCGGATGAGGAGTGTGCTAATGGAAGCTGTCCTAGTCAGGCGTTTAAGTGTGGGGAGAGTGGTGTTTGCGTTTCTAGGGCTCTTCAGTGCGATGGAAAAGCGGATTGTCCTAATAAAGAGGATGAAAGAGGATGCGAGAATAGTGAAAGTAAGATGAAACTTTGATTTTTTGTTATATGATTCATTGCAATAATGGGGAAAATCATAGTTTGTTGGAGGAGTTTAGCAATATCATTTTATTGTCATACCGCGACGATTTTGTGCTAAACGGATAGCATTAGTTTATTGTGACTGTGTACTAAAATTTGGAAGGTAGTAGTATAATTGTTTCAGCGTGGTAATATTGTTTAATGACGAATGATCCTGACAAGTGCTCAACAGATACAGGAAGTTTTAATTCAGTGTATAATTTATCTTTTCGGACTTTACTATGTGATAATGAGGTTTTTATTATAATGTCCGATTGTCAGAGCCCGAAGAGAGTGCAATTTAACAGAGAACTATTGCGATTTGACAATATAATAGTATTGTTAAACTCCTTCAACATCCCCCTATTATTCCTACTAGTATCGTCGATGGAAGTGCACGGGGCATCTACATTGCAACAGTCCCTTCTCGTTGTGCACAATTTGGTGCATGATACATTTTTCGCTGTGATTACTTATTAATCATGAATCTAAATATATATTTAACAAAAATCCCGAGACAAGCTGAAACACAGAAAAAGTGGGCTCAAAATTTGAACACAAATTTCTAAATCTCCAAATTTCACTCCGTTAGTCAGTCAAAATTCACAACCCCCATTGGACAGGCCTAAAGCAGAGCTACGCATCTATATAGTCGCATTGGTCAAGTACATATTTCGAAACTTCCAAGATAACAGGCCGAGCGCTCCTGGACATCTATACGCTTCCCAACTACCCTCTCCACTACCTCCGAAACTAAGTTCGTAAATTAAACCGGAGTGGAAGCATTTACGTACAAATGCCTTTACTTGCATTATAAATATCGCACAAGCATTTTTCACTCATTTTGTTTTTATCCTGATTGAACTAATAATAAAAAAAATCCGTGAATAGTAACGGGTTTCGATTCACTTTCCTCGCGTTGAGCTGATCTCTGAATTGAGTCACCCAGATTGCATCTTATAAGTTGATAACACCGTGCTTGGTGAACAGTCGGTCAGTGAAATTAGCTGACGTCGTGTGAAAGTGAGACTATGTTCCGGATATTTAAAAACCTGTGATCCACAGAAACAAATAAGTGAAACATGACAAATTTGATGGATGCTGAATTGGATCTCATTTATCTCGAAGATGAATTTGCGACGGAGGGTGACGGAAAAGAGAAAGTGGGGCAAAATGACATCCCTTTTTCGGCATTGTTTTGCAATTTTTCTATTGTATTACGGGGCGCATTGAATGGTACATGGACCGAACTGGAGGACCGAAGGATCTAAACCTCCATATAATCCATTTTATGCCCATTTGAGCCTCTGTTTCATGTAAACAAATTGTGACAACTAGGTAATTTGATGTGATTTTAATTTGATGCGTTGCTGATTTGGAAGACGAGTAAAGGGTACAATAATTCGCGACAGTTGACATCAGTTCGATAGTGGATAGTTGGATGTTTGATAACTTGCGCATTGAAAAACATACCTGAAATTTAATGACTAAATGAAAACAAAAAAATTATTTTTGTAAAAAAAAAATCGCCAGCCACATATTTCGATGTTTCGTTCTGTTATACAATCATGTAGTATTTTGGCCGCTGGGGAAAAATTGCCGTGCTGCTTCAATAACAATTGTTGAGTGCTCGTTAGAAGTATTCTAAAATTTATCTAGCATAAATGTTGTGCATAATTGGTGTTAAAGATATTGAATTTTATCATGCGGTTGGGTAATTTTTCCCGAATGTCAAAAATTCTACGTTATTACGAAACAGAACGGTAATTATTCAAAAAAAATTTCTCTCCATGCAGTCTAGTATTTTCATTTGGTAATCATGTTATGTTTTTGGTTGTGAGGCGAAAATGACCGTGCCGCTCAGGACAATTTATGGACTACTTAATAAAAGTTCACTAGAAGTTTAGCTATTTGGTGTGCATAATTTTTGTTGAAAGTGTTAAACTTTACTGTGCCGTTAAGTAATTTTTAATATTTTTTTTTAATGGGCAAAGGCCACACGGACACCAAACGGAACGGTAATTTTACTGCAAAATTGTTCTCCGGGCTCGTGGTCATTTTAATTGCGGCATATATATTAAATATTGGGATATTTGGGGATAAGTGATTTCTGAATAAAAGAACACTGGTTTCTCGTCAAGGTAATTTATTAGGTACTGCACGTCGTCTCCTCTATAATACAGTCAGCGTGTATCGCACGAGCGAGCACAAGCAAGTCGAGCAGCGTGTTACGAGCAAGTGAGACACAGTCTCTCTTGTAGCACACAGTAACGGGTTGGGACGGGAGCTGCGCATGCGCACGATCACGTCCCCTACAGTACGAACAGTGTGAACTCTTATAAGATAGTTATAGGTATATTACTATGTAAAGAGGATCAGAGCAGGAGCCTCCATATTTCCAACATTAAACAATGTTTGTGCCACTGAATTCCTGATTTTCCATTTTATATCTTCTTGAAATATGTTCATAGATGCTGACGTCACCTCGTATGTCTTCAAGGTACCATTTTATGGACTTGTATTGATCCCTTAACATGAATTTCATGACTTGTTTCGCTTAATTGGTTTCATTTTCGCGACGATAAAGTACGGCCCTTTAACCAAGAATCTTCCCTAGTTTACCACCTTCCACAGAAGTGTAAAAGATATTCTTCGTATCGTGATCGGATTGCCATTGACCTTGCATGAACTGAGATGATCTGGAACATTGTCAGCATACGTTCAACATTTTTTCAGTTTCAAAAGGTTTCATACCTTCTATTACAGTCATAATAAACAGCAACGAACAATAAATCATCCACTCCATTTTGTTTTTTTTTTGGTTAACGTATTCACTTCTCGATTTATAACTTATGCAGGGAGAAAAGTTTGGTGGAAATTATCGTTCCCTTTGGTAATGATGTTCTGACTCCACCATTAGAGAAAAATTATCGTAATGCTCAGTAAAATTTGTTGTCTGCGTAATGAAAGTTGTTCAGGCGTTTATATAATTTTTATTGAAGATACTGAATTTGACTGTACGGTTTGGTAATTTCTTCCCAGATGGCTAAAATGCAACACAAGTATTAAATGAATGGATAATTTATCCTGAAAAAATTCTCTCCGTGTAGTTACTGTCATTACTCGGAAAATTCAGCGTCGAATTTGTATAACTTTTTCACATTTATCATCGTTTTGAGTCTTTGTCAATGAATGCTGGAAACATATTGTATCTGTATACGGAACAATGAAATTTGAAATACGAAAAGTTGAAAACTCTGACAAAATATTTTAGTTCTTGAAAATTTATATTATTTTTTGCTTCGTCTAAACTTTTAGTTTTAACTCGGTACTCTAACAATAGTTTCAATATTGGTCATCATTGGTAAGTCTATAAAATTCACTGCTAATAATGCCCATTTAGGTAACTAGACTTTCAAATTTTCAATCTTGTGTGAATAATTTAATTGAGGGTAATATTTAATTTTCCTGACGGGTTCACGAATTCAAGCTATGATCGCTTGTGATGAAAAATTTTTTGACACAATATGTGCGCAGTGCGCATATAGAAAAGATTTTTTTGCTGTAGGAACATAGTAATTTTGAATAAGGGAAATTTAAAGGAGGACCATACGGACCGATCATTAAAATTTACTGTTTAATCTCGAAAACAATGGACAAAATACGCCGTAGCAAATGAAAAAATAGTAATGACGGCAATGACATATGATAGTGTTATGTCAGGGTAAGTTAATTTAAAATATAAAGCTTGCAACCCGGCTAATTAATTTATTAGAATTCTAGACTAATTAGGGGGCCACGAATAAAGAGAGGGGATTCACTCAACAATAATACTATATTTCGAATGACTATTTGCCATAAAAATGCTATTTTGTACAGCGGATAGAATGGATGTAACTGATCGGCCAAAAACTAGTCTCAGGGGAAGGGGGTAAGGCCAGGCAACAAGCCGTACGCGGGACAGTTTTATACAATAGATATAAACGAAAGGGGAAAACTCGACGGGGAAACTAGGGGCAACAATACGGGTCCACGGTTGGGGGGACGTGAGGGGGGAAAGTCGTGGGCGAAACAGTCGGGGGGAGAAAGAGAGGAGAGAGAAGAACAAGGGACTCACCGCCTCCCGGAGACTCGCGAATTCCTTCCTCACGGCACGGCAATTCAACAGATCCAGGTCGAGCGGCAGCAGCCAGCAAGGGGTCAGGGATGGAGGTCCTTCCGACTCAAAATCCACACGGGCACACAAGCAACTAAGTTCCACTTCTGAAGGTATCGGTTTGGTTCAGAGTAACTGTACCGTACGCTGGGACGTTCTGTGACCAAGTGTCTCGTCGTAGAGCTTACTCGATGTTCGTGGTCCTGGTCGTGGTGTTACGTCGCCACCAATCAGGACGACTGTCTTCTGTCGTGGCGACAATTGGGCCAATCCCGTCGATTACTCGGCGTTCCCATCGGTCATCTCCTGGGGGGACTCTTGGGGGGATCTTCCCTGTACTCAGCTTGAGTGATGTAGAAGTGAGCGGCGTCGAGCGATGACGTCACGAGCCTCTCGCAGCAGTGCGGCGAAGGTTGATGTGTAGAGGCATCTGCTGGGTGAGTATCGAAGGGGGAAGGGGAAGGCGGGGAGGGAATTACTGAGGAGGGGTGAGACCAACCGTGGCCGTATGTAATTTTAGGGGGCATCTTGCTACTAAGTTGACTTACTTACGTATTCTTAATCCTAGTTATTCTTAATCCTAAATATTCTTAAGTCTAAACCATAATTACAGTAGTTAAGAAATGGGGCGATATAATTGAGATTTTGATGGGGGTGTTGCGTGACCTTGTCACAAGCTAAAGAGTTACCCTAGATCTAAACTTGATTCCATCGGAATTATTCAAAGTTTATAGTTTATTTCATGAAGAAATAGAAATAAAGTAAAATAAACAAAAGTAATTTTTATGCTTAAAAATTTGACTCCGGCGAGTCAATATATTTCCTTTTTAAAAAGAATTCAAATAATACAATTTAGGTTACTTACAGATATTCAGCTAACAGCTGATCCAAAATTGTAATTATTCACAGTATTTCACTTGACAATGTTGATCTAAACTTAGAGTCAAAAATCTAAAATAAAACAGAGTGGATTAATCTCTGGTAAAAGAAAATCGTCCAATGGGTTGATGTAATGAGTTCCTATTCGAAATTTTATGTGAGAGAAAAACTAAAAACTGAGGAAAAACTCAAAGTGTCAACGATTTTATTAATCGCACGAAGGGTGACCTGAGGCCCTTTTTGGGAGGAACAACTTAGGACCAATCGTACGTGCCCGTGGGCCAGAGTTTTCCCTCTCTCGTCTTATCAGGCTCAATGCTTCAGGGTTACTCCATCCCCTTCCACATTGAGCTTTACAATTGTCTTGGACTGTGGGCGGATTTTTTTGCACCCCCAACTTACCAATTAGAATTTTAGGAATTGTTTCAGGAGTCCCATCTTCTCCTTCCACAGTTCCTATGTTTAACTATTTCGAATTTATTTCTCAGGAAAATTCCATGCGGTGGTACGCATATGCGCCCTTCGACCGTTGAACCTTCCATTTGATCTCCTTATCTATTGCACGGGTACATAGGACACAATGCGTGGGAACAGTTTTAAATCTAATAGAAATTTTGGAAGTTCCAATTATAGCTAAATAAACTAATATTATACACAAATACTCGAAGAGTATTTGTCGGTTTATCATTTGATAAATTTTCCAGAAAAATTTATTTAGGACTAAACCTTGAGCAAATCAATTTGTGCAGCTGTGTTTTTCAAAACCGTAAGAACGCAGTAATCTATACTCAAGAAAAGAATAAGGAAAAAAAAATTTGACAAGATAGTTTTAGTTCTCTCTAATGATGATTATTTTCTAAAATATTTCATTTACCAAGAGTATATATATATATATATATAATATAACATATTTGGTATATATTGTGACGTATTTCGCACCACCCAACGGTGATGACGAAACACGGATCCCTCGGCGTCCAACCAGTAAAACAACTATGTTGAGCACCAGCACGTTTTCTGATCAAAACGAACAAAAACCAAGAAATTCGAAATAAAGAATCTCAACAAACAGAACAGTAGCCGACAGCTCAGTATAACCCCGCGGAGGCGGCTAGGTCCCAAAAGGCTGTTCTAAATATTTTCTGGAATAACTGGGTTAATTACGAAACTCGAAATAACAAACGGAGTCAAATTTTGCGGAAATGAACAATTCTGATTTAATTAAAGCAGCATAATTTACAGCTCGTCCTTTATAAACAAAATTTAGTTCAATCAAAATTCCGACTTAATCTCCACACTCAGTCTCTCGTCACACCAAATAAATAAATAATAAACGAAACTTTACATTAAAACAAAGCGAAGACAACCTGCCATATTCCCCACTGCGAGGTCAAAAAGTATAAAACTGGTCACAAAGATTGTAGTCAAAATAAGACAAAATTGGAGTCACGCAGGTAAAAGAAATTAATCTGACCAGTACAAATATCTCAATCGAATTATTATCACAGTGCAGAAATTTTACGAATAATCTCGAGAGAACTGAGTGCATCCACTCGAGGAGGATAAAAATAACTACAAATCAATAATATTTTACGTGAGTGCAGATGGAAGAGAAAATCAAATAAAAGCATTCGAAATACAATAGCCCATGTCCGAAGGTCACGGCCATATAAAATAAATCCTCTCAAGTGTCGTTAGACACTGTTTTCCCTCTTTGCACAACGTACGGTTCTCAATTCTCTGAACAACCCTATAATTCCAAAGACAATCCTTCTTTCCAAAGACAATCACCCGATGACCGAAATCATGTAAAACAATGAAACAATTGCGTTATAAATATGATAAAATAACAAAAAAAAAATAAGATGAACCGAAAACAAGAGCGAGAATCAGTCGCCGATAAATCACACATAAATGCCACGAACATCAAGATCGCAATTAAACTGTTAACACTTCAAAATTGAATATAACTAATCAATCAGCTCCACCAAAATAACGAAAATCTGTTAGGGATTCGATGAATATGGAGAGAGAACTCGAGGATATTTCAAATGGCGACACTGCCATAAATCGAATAAATGATTCCTCGAATTTTCCTCACAACGAAAAAATAAATAATCTGAACAAAACTCAGAAAATCCACCGCTCACCGGTATTAATACTCCTCTCAAGCTTCCTTAACACGGCGGTGCTGGAGGTTCCCCAACGAGTATTTTTCACATTTCTCCCGGCCGGCTCCAATGTCTGATTACAATTCGATCGTGATTGGTCGATATATAAAAATCGTCCAATCACGATTCAGCTTACTTGCATAGACCCACAAAAATTAGATTTGGGTTTTGTCTCAGCAAAACCCAAATCTAATTTCCGGGGATAATATCCATTCCTCAAAGGAAATTAGACTTTATCGGCCTTCCAAAAATCTTTTAAAAAAATAATGAAATAGCTCTCTGAACGTGAAACGTTAGTTCAGGAGATATTTAACTTTTCCTCAAACCCCGTACTCCAATCCAAAATTGCTAGGTCCAAGATCTGGCGCCACCTTCAGGATAATCCAGGAGAGATCCCCTGTAGGTGGGAAAATCAAATCCTTCGACCTCCTATTCCTGTTGCTCAGTCCCCAAAGTCCGCAATTTGAGATCGGGAACATCCTACGATGATCCAAAAGACTCCGTCCCACGACGAAACCTAGTGAGCGGTGAATCAAGGCTCGATACGAACACAAAAAAAAAAATAAACAAGTCAATAATCCATGCTTCATATCAGATTCTGACTCTCGCTCGCAGGATGACTTCCCGCCTGGATTTCAGTGGAAACCACAGAACGGTCTCCACACAAAATAAAAAAAATACCATGTTACAATATCTAACATACACCTAAAATATATTTGGGGCTAAAAATGTGGATTCAACATATAAATAAAATATATTTCATTTTCTATATGAAATTATGATGTGTTTATATACTTTTATGTATGTGAAATGTATGTGAATTATTTTATAGAAATACGACTCATACTTCTCAAATATCTTTGGTTATATAGGCAATTATACATTTTTCATATATTCAAATTATTTAGTAAATATATGAATGATATATTTAGACATATTAAAAAAATATGATACATTATGTTATTGAAATATATGTGAATCATATGTTTATATTGATTCAAAATATAAACAGGGTGACCCAGTTAAAACAGCGCACCTGATTCATTCCTGAAAAAAGGGCTAAATGAAAAAATGATCCATATGAATGTTCGAGGGTTTCGAGGGGGACATCCGATATTAACTTTACTTTGTGCTTGCGAGTTCACGCTTGCAAACTGCAAGCACAACGTGCACATTTTGAAATGGCAACCATATTTTTCACCACTATGAAAATTGTTCCTTTTAACGAGATGTTTTCAGACACCTCGAAATTTATGCTGATTCCCTCGATTTCACTCCAAAAATACCATGAAAACAAGTTCCGAGGCCAAATTGAAAGTTTGGAGTTTTCAGACAGCTTGAGATCTGACAGATTAGATTTTCCGTTTGTTGATCAACGAGCTGTGCCCAAATGTAAACAATAAACAGTTTCCAGGTAATTCAATAATAATTATTAGAACGTATCATTTATTTTCACCTTCTCAACAGGGCAAATTTAAACCTCAGCTCAATTACTTTACATTCTGGTTATACTGTACATCATGGGTTATTCATCTAATGAAGTGGTAGATATCCTATTAGTTCTGGGAGAGACTCCAGACGATATGAAGAGACGAATTCGGGAAGCGATTGCCGGTATAACTCCACTTGTTCTCCAGAATGTCATACAGAACTTCCGACGTCGAATCGAGTTGTGTCTAGCAGTTAATGGTAGAAATATTGAACATCTACGGTGAAATTTCCCGGTTCTCAGTGAACTCTCTTTGAAGCTAGCCGCACTTTCCTAGTTCTTTTTTTTTTTGCGCAAAGGATCCAATTAGCAGTATATGTTATTGTAGGCATTTCATGAGACTAAATCTTCACTTTTTTTTTCGTGACTGTCATTATTATTTTTCGTGAACTATTTGTAACGAGATTTCTCTCGTTACGGGTAACCGTGTACCCTGCGGTACCGACTACGAGAGTCGGCGCGCGATAGAGGAGTACACGCCGAGAAAACGGCGAAGATAGTTCCATCTACCGTCAACTGGGAAAGTTGACGGAAGATGATTAGACCACCAGAGGTCGGCGAGA